>JANZYN010000030.1:0-218875 GCA_025583755.1 Cordyceps tenuipes
AAAAATAAAAACACTAATTTTATATACTTTCTTTTTTACTAAGTCCTATATAAAATACTAACTTTTATTATATTTATAAATATAAATAACTCTAACTCTAGTTAGTAGTTATTATTATTAATTAGAATTATTTTTAATTTAACTCTAATCTTTTAAAGCCTTATTATCTAAACACTTATATATTTAACCTATTAATTATAAGCTTAGACCTACTGTTATTAATAAGTTATTATACTATAACACAATCTCTATCTACTAAGTAGTAAATTAAATACTTACTGTTAGCTAAGCTATACTCTCTAGCCTAGTACTCTTATCCTGCTCGCGTAGAAGCTGCGACTTAGAAAACAGCCGCTGCTTGAATCTATCCGGTATACTGCTCGACTTGCGCACGAGCTTGACTACGGCCCTAGCATCTGGCTGCTCAGCCCGCACAAAGTGCACGTCACCAAGCTTCCTGAAGTAGTATGTCTCCTTGTGAATTAACCGCTCGCCAGCTACGAGTTCTATAGTAGCGGTGGTAGTAGTGGTGGCCGCGCTCGAAACCAGGACGGCCGTCTCTAGCAGCGGAATCACATTCCGCTAGGGACACGTCTTAAAACCACGGCAGCGAAACTCGGCCGTTTCTAAGCAATTGCTGGACGTATACACAAAGATGGCCGAATCCGCGCAGTTAGCAACGAGTCGTGCCCAAGATGACTCCTGCTGCCGTAAATCGATGCTAAAACACTTGCTCGTGTCTTCGTCGTACGGCCAGGAGACTAACAGCGACTTGCCCGCGCGATCCAGACCCGTCTCGCTAAGCGCGCGGAGAATGCGCCGGACCATCTGGAGAACTAGGTCGTAGTGCGATTGGGAGAGCGTCCTAAGCCACGACCGGAGATTTCTGCCGCGAAAGGCTTCTGTAACACGTTCAATTTTTTTCAGACGCGCCCAGTTGTCATAATCGTCGCGAAAGGTCAAATTGGTCGTAAAAACAGGTAACAGATCAGCCACCATCTCCCGTAGCGGCACGCGTCGCGCAACTCCCGTGCAAAGACTGACTTGTACTGCCCAGCAGTCGTCGAGAAACGGTACTAGCTCTTCATCGCCTTATTCCAGCCGATACTGTTTCAGGGTCCTACCCGGGAACCGATGATATGCGGCATTTGCCTGCACCACGGCATACTGTCCTGCCTGTATCCCAACTTGCTTTTCAGCCAGCGTCCATGCTGGCGCATAGGTACCTAACTGCCACAGTAAGCCGAGCGAAGTCGCATGGGCTCGACACTGTTTGATATCGAGGTTACAGAAGTTGTTGACCGTGACTAGAGACCCTATTCTGATCTCCAGCTTCGGATCCAAGAATCCACGGCGAAGATCTTCTAAAGACATCTGTTTACTCTAATGAAACTTATTAGTTTCTTGTTCTGTCACAAATATCGCTCCGCCGCATATGATAACTGCCGATGGTTGTATGTAGTTGCTGTTGTTGTTATTGTCGCTGTTGTTGTTTGGGGGAACGATGAATTGGGCCGGGCCCCATGTATCAACTACATCTTCGGCACTAGCCAGAACATCGTATTTCAATTCGATGGCTCTCGCGGCTTGTTTTCCTAGCTTCACGGGCGACTCAGCGGCGCTGAAAACAAGCACGGGGCTCTGGAGCATATCACCAAGACAGGTCAGCTCTTGTAATGCAACCTCAATGATTGGTTGACCAGACAATAAGCTGCACCCAAAGAGCTTGATCTTAGTAGTGGGCGTGTCGAGAAAATATGGATGCAGCGGGCCAGCATGTGCCTGTATATAGGACAAGAATCCGACAGTCAAAATCTGCGCAGAGAGGCCGCAAAGATGGAGGCTGTCGAGGAAACCACCGTTTTCCTGGCAAAGGAAGGTTTTCCCTGGAAAAAGGCCTGTAAGAAATGCTATAGTAGTAGATATAGCGGCAGATGTCGAATTCCCTTGCGTAGAAATGTTCGTAACTTCATTCAAGATGGCCCTTGCCTTGCCAAACTCGATTCGAGATAAATGAACGACACCGTCCTCGGCTGTATTCGTCAATCGATTCTCTTGCCGAAGGATAGTAAAGGAGTGGCAGCAGAGACCCACGGATTGAGCGCAGTGTAGCGCGTTCAAGAATAGCCCGAGAGTGTTTCTGACTCTTTTGACGACTCTTGACACGTCATCATGGGCAAATGTCACTGAGGCGACTATATTGGCTTCAAAGATGACTACACCATTCCACTCCTCCAGCTCTCGTGTGGATGGAGTAATTCCTGCCAAGCCGCATAGGGTCTGGATCTGGAAGATGGCGGCTGACTGCCTCTTCGCGTGGCCGCTGGCAGGTGCTTGTGAAGTTTCATTTGAATACTGCGATGGTCGGGCAGAACCTTCTAAATTCTCATCTGAACGTTGCGAATGCCAATAGAGTTGATGGACACAGCCTGGAAGGTGCTGTTGGCATCCAACAACAAGCCCGGGGTCGTGCTGAGGAGCAGGTTCGAAGAAAATCCAAGGAGAATCGCTTGCCTCCTCGAGCAAAACGGCAGCCACCTCGCTGTGCGTGTAGCCAAGCTCCTGGAGCTCCACAAGCCATGCATAATCACCCTGGGCAATGCCACTAAAGTCACTTTCAAGAAGACTAGTCAGGGCTTGTTTACTTCCAAGCTTCAGCGCCGTCGTAAAAGTCAGCGGAGAGTTCTCGTCGCGGCGAGGTTCGGGTAAGTACTGGGAAACCAAGCCTCGGTGGTACATCCGCTTCTTCATAGGAGGGGCACTGAAGCCAGTTTCACTGGCATCGAGGTATTGGCTGTCCTCGTCTTCAGCTTTGTCACCTTGGTATTCATTTCGTGGCCGCTCTGTGTCACGTTTTCGCTGGAGGGATACCTGCCAGGCACGATATCTTTTATATCCTCGCTGGTTAAGTCTCTTCAATTTATCCCGTTGCATTTCAGTATCCGTAGTTGCCAGAGTTGAATTCTCCAGCCATGGCCCTTGTGTTTGGGAGTCCATGGGGGCGTCCAATTGAGGGTTTAGTAGCGGCTGCACCACAGGCGGTACTGGAACGCTGAGGTCTTTAGGTCCTCGGGAGGAAGAGATGTCCACCATATAGTCTTCCTCAGAATTAGAATCAGAATCAGAATCGGAGCAAACAAAGATCTGCCGGAGAATATCGTCCAGCTGAGCGTCACCAGAATCTTTATCACCTCGCCACTGGACAAGGATGTCGAGACATGCTTGCTCAATAGCTTTGTGGGCATTTTGCCAGGATGTTTCCACAAGAAGCAGGTCATACCGTGTGTGGCGATGCCGAATATATGCCAAAACAGCAATAGTTACTCTTCTGGCTAAGGTAATGGACGGATTGAGACTAACAGGCTGGACATATGTAGGGAGGCGCTGCGTAGACGCGCTGTTAGTGGAGTGGGAGGGCGGGTCAAGAGGAAGATAACACACCTTCGTAAAGTTTCTGTCAATAATAATCTGCCGATCCGTGTTTGGGATGCAGGGAAGAAAGTCTCTGAGTGCAGCATCAACTTGGGCGTGGTATTCTTCCTGAGATGCCGGGATAGGCTCGGGCGTTGTATTGGAGGCCACTATGTGCCCACGGGAAAAGATTTCCAAGTTCGCCTTTGCCACTTTAACAATGCTTTCCTTGAAATGATAGCCAAGTTGGTGAACCTGATCGCGAGCGTGGTCTGGGACAATATACTTCGAGTCCTACGGAAGGTGTTAATATCGGGTCGGCAACGGATGACAGACCACACATCACGAGCAGTGAGGTGACGTGAGGTGACCTACAGAGACATGAAACACCATAGCGCCCTGCTCTTGGGAAAGCTGCTTGCAGGCAGTTATCAGGTCGGAATTTCGCGAAGGAATAAACTCGAAACCGACCGGCGGTACTGTGGTTGTAACCTAGAGATAGTAAGTAGGAAGAAAGACGATTTACAGACCATATGCGGCTTAGCTTCAAACCTTATACTTAGGCTTCGTTTTATTGTTTTTCTCGAGTTCATAATCTTTGGATTGGGACCCTGTATATCGCACGTACTGTTCCTTGGAGTCACTGTCCAACAACCCAGGAAGTCCACGCTGTTCCCTCGCCATTTCAGGAAGCTGTGTTATATCTACCGTGCAGGACGGGAAATATAATGCATCCAAGCAGGAGCGGTTGTTTGCGAGGAGGGTTTTAGTACAGACTGGAGGACTTTGAAAGAGATCTTGAAGAGGTTAAGGTGGCGGCAGGCAAGGAGCCTAAAGCGGTGGCACGGAAATGGCTCTAACCACAGGAGACGCCAGGCGTGCGGAAAATGACCTGCGGCTGTCACAACTAGGCTTTTCTTTATTAATCCGCCGAATGAATGCTCAGAGTTTCTTGCACTGCGCCCTAGACTATAGTAATAGTTAAAAGGTAGTTGGGCGACAATCTAAGGTCTCCTTGGGCAGCAACAAGTTAGTCAGCAGTATATACTTGTACCCTACCCGGTTAGGTACTACCCCTACCTGGGTGCCAAGTACTAACTAATATAGCTACTGTATATACTTATCAGACTTTCAACGACGACCACTATGTGCAGCTAAGAGCGGCGAGAGGTCAGTTAGTATCTTACTTGCACACGAAAGTGGTAAGCAGAGGCCTTTGCGTCCTATATATGACCACTACGTGTAAGCTGTCACAGCTAGCTTTAATTGAGTCTGACTTTATTCTTTGTAGTCGTTGTACGGTCATTATCACCCGTAGTTGCTTTATAATCTTTAGATATAAGGAAAACTCTGAGCAATACTGTCTGTAAACGATCGGCCTGTAAGAAGGCAACTGCTGGTACTACCTCTCACTCTCTCAATTCGGCAGACAATCTCAACGTCTCGTAATTTTCACTCGTAGACTTCTAAAGATTGCCTGCAGTTAGAACGGATAGTCTCCCTCGGGAACCCTTTCAAGCAAGCCCGATTCCTTTTGCAGCCTTTCCTGCTCATGCAAGTAAGGAAGCAGAATATTAGCCCAATGGTGTTTGCCCTTCCACGTAGCCACGGTTTCATCCCACTGCTGAATTGCCTCCGCCAAGCGTCCCGGAATATGAGGCTCTTTGGCAATGGCGGTAATAGGTTCAAAGTACGTTCGAACAGTAAACATAAGAGCACCAGAGCGAGGGAGGCGTCTAAGAGATTGTCGCTCCGATCGAAAGTAAAGGTCGTCCACAGTCACACCCGCGGAATTTGCAGTTGCCCAAGCTTGAAAATTATTAGAGCTGTTGATCGAATGTTGTCAATGTTACTAACAAGCCACATCCTCGCCGTCCTGGTCTCCCATCCGATGGGACCAATGAAGCCCATCATCAAGCTGAATGAAGAACTATACGCCATTAGCCACTTCCATACGAGTAGTGTTTAATGGTACCATTGTACATTGTTGCGAACAACGGCATTTTCGGGACGCATGGTCTTGAAAAACCGGTTCATGGACTTTTGGAGCTTTTCTTGATAGTGTGGAACTTTAGTCTCGGTATGGAGAGTGTCCAGAGACATGCGAAACTTATCACTTAGACGCCAAAATCCGGGTAAGCAAACCGCTCCAGCATCAAGGTGATAATTCCCATCTATCGCCGGAATCGTTAGGTCTATTGCTATGTCGTCTCGGCATCACAGTGAGGACTTACCATCGTTCTCTATCATGAGGACAAGGTCATCCTGCACCAACTTGGCCGCAGTCGTCAACGCCTCAGTAGGAGTCGCTAGTGCTCGTGTCAGCCAAGGCCAGAGTCACCAGCGGGGGACCTAGAACAAAAGGACACTTACTAGCAGGGTACTCGAGCGTTTCCCCGGTTAGAGTATTCGCTAAGCGTCCATCACTGCATTGGAAGATCTTGGGATAGCGCGCTGTCAGGTACTTGGCTAGTTCCTCCAGAACTTCAAAGCAAGCTTCCCGAGTCACCGCGTTGTCAACATATTGGACATGGGCGCTGAGGTTTTTCTGCAACTCGGAGACTTTAAGGTCATGGTAATGAAGAAAGTTGGAGTCCATCTCAATCCAGTTGTCCCAATCCAGCTTTCGGATGCCCATCGTGACGTGATTCGGCCCATGGCGGAAGGGTCGGTAGAGCTGGGGTTCGGCGGTGGTGGGGTTGAACTGGAGTAAAGGTTGAGGCGCAGGAGTCACAAAGACTTTTCCATCTTGTTCTTTGGCTAGTTGATAAAAATTAATAATAAAACTTACTGACAAAGTTGAAATTGAGTTCCGAGTATGACCTGCCTTTCTTTGACTGAACGAAGTGATATGCGCCGACCAGCCATATTCCCACTGCCACTACCACGGCGAGCAACGTCGCCTCTGGACGGAATCGTAGAAGCTCGGCGATAAAATACATGATGTAGTGGGCTTGAAGCCTGGGTGCGGCGATGGAACAAGATGAAGTTCCAGCTTGTCATGTCGTCATTCGGCCAGTATTTCAGGGTTTCGAGGTTAGGCCCGGACTCGCCATGATTGGGCAGCGACTCGGTGCTAGGGTTGCATGTTGTAGATATTACCATGGCTCTAGGGTAGCTCCATGATGCCATTCTAACGTCAGCATGATATTAAAATAGTCACCTCCCTTGATTAGCCGAAGAACCAGTAAAAGTGACCCTTTTGTGGGCCTCGCTCCTTCCTAGCATTACAGCCTGGCATCTACAGGCTTAAACTTCAAGGAATAAAGGAGGCCGCCTGATATTACACTACCTTGCATCTACCATAGCATTGCTGCGTGCTAGATAGTGCGGTAATGGAGTCTTTAGTTCTTTTTGCGGTTATTCTGGTACTTTTGCTCTATTTCTACAGCCATGTTACTCGCATGGTGCAGAATCGCCTCCCAAAATTGCTGAACAAACGCATTTGCCTGCTCATCGCCCATCCTGATGACGAATCTATGTTCTTCGCCCCAAGTCTTCTTGCAATTACACGACCCGAGACTGGAAACCATGTTAGGATACTCTGCTTTAGTATAGGTATGCGGCTTAGCTTCTCTTTACGAGGCACCAACTAATGCGCTGTGTCGTTCGGCAGGCAACTCCCAGGGCCTTGGCCACATCCGAAAGAAAGAGCTGTTCAAGA
The DNA here is from genome assembly GCA_025583755.1 of Cordyceps tenuipes. Taxonomy (NCBI): domain Eukaryota; kingdom Fungi; phylum Ascomycota; class Sordariomycetes; order Hypocreales; family Cordycipitaceae; genus Cordyceps; species Cordyceps tenuipes. The sequence continues at coordinate 7,076 of JANZYN010000030.1, forward strand.
GTTGCTCGATGCTAGGTGTTAAACAAGAAGATGTGCTTGTCGTTAATAGCTCGTACGTATCCTCTACTTCGCCTCTTCCGCCAACCGAGGATAATGACTGACTTTATCCTAGTAAGTTCTGCGACTCGAAATTATGCGGATGGGACAAGGATGAGATATCTGATCTCCTTTACGAATCCTTCATTCAAGAGACGATTAACGAGTCCTGCCACCAAGTTCAGAACACCAGCACAAGCCTTAACGTGTTGATCACGTTTGATCAGCATGGCGTGTCATCACACCCTAACCATACCTCACTTTACCACGGGGCCAGGACTTTCGTGTCGCATTTGAAGCATAAAAAACCGAGCCTGGAATCCGGTGTGGATTTGTATACATTAACATCTGTATCACTGATCCGCAAGTACATTGGTTTCGTCGACGCTTTCGTTACCTGGCCCCTCTGGATAGTCAATGCAAAGCAGCATCGCAACAAAGCAACTACGCTATTATTCTTCAATTATTTAACCGGTAACAATGGCCTACCTACTGCTCGGAGGACTATGATGACAGCCCATAAAAGTCAAATGGAATGGTTTAGGTGGGGCTGGATCGCGTTCAGCAGATACATGGTTATCAATGACTTGAAGCTGGAGCAAATTTGAAGGAACTGTTATAGAATAGGGTCGGCCTTTAGTCCCCAGTTGGTTGGGCTGGGCTTTGAAATCAACAAATCGTGTGCCCCGTATCGGTATTCAATCATTGTGAAAAAATCGAAGACTAAATTGGTTCACTCAATCCCTCGCGCCGTTGTGCAAGTGTCAATGCCGTCGCGTAATAAATATCCATTTCCTTAATGTCACGATAATCAATGCTTATTGAAAGTGCGATAATGCTATAGAAGTGTCTATATAATAAGTTCTCAGCTCAGCCCTATATATTGTAGTGGATTGTTTACGAATTCACTATCAAGGCATCATTCCGTTAGCTCTCTGTACTAAAAGGGACCACAGGCTTAACTCCAACTTTCCGGGAGAGAACCACCCAGCTTGCCACATAGCATATGATTCGAAAGGATGCATCATCGGCAGCATCTCCAAATGACATCTCTAGCGCCTGAGCTACCATATCGTAATTGACGAAGCCGAGTTGCGAAACAGCTTCTTTGGTAAGCAACCCATGAAACATTGAGTGTAACCGCCCACCCTTCGGCCATCTGTTTGGCGCCCAAAATGTCACCTTGCGTTGGTTGTATAGCTCATCAGTGAGGTACGGCCGTCCAGCCTCACGAAGAATCCATTTTTCCGTTAGGTAGTCAAAGGCCGACGCAGAACCTTCCCTATCCACATGACCGTTCTTTGGATAGTCGAGTTTGAGCTTCACTGACGGGGGGAGGCTATTGACATACTCGGCCAGGTGGTGGTCTAAGAACGGTGTGCGCCCTTCCAAACTATTTGCCATCTCGGTCCTGTCCCCGAGGCAGGTCAAGAGGATATTTGGTAGTATGCTCTTGTTCCACATATACATGGATGAGTGACACGGGTGCCATACAGTGCGCATCTTCTCACGCACTTGAGATGAATGACTCTGGATGAGGGTATTGCAGCTATTCCAGTCCTCATCATATTGGTCGCGAATCCATGCCTCGTATACCGATTTGGGAGGCTGCCAACGTAGGATGCTGCCGGGCATTGATGAGCCATGGGCACTGTCACTACAGCCGCCATTGCCGCCCGTACTTCCTGATGTCTGTTCTTGCGAGCGCCAAGCCGCACTCGTCTTTGCATCCACGGTCAGGAAGAGCTTGCGGCGTAGCTCTTCTAGCGAGGGTGAAGCAAGCTCTGGAACTGTCGCGTCCGGCTCTCGGAGATACTCGGTTGCGAAGCTGGGGTAGCCACAGAAATGCTCATCGGATCCCTCGCCTGTAAGAACGACCTTGAATCCGTGCTGACGCGCAAACTTCGAAAGCGCAAACTTGGAAACATTGTTCAGGTCGAAATGATGGTGCTCGGAATGAAAAACAGCGTCTTCAAAATTGTCTGCCAGACAGTCTTCATCAATCAAGAGCTTGTGGCACTTTATGCCAAGCCACGCAGCAGTCCGATCCGCAATATCTGTTCTTGGTTAGCTGCAATTCTTTGCCTTTGCCCTGAATGCTCGTGATTTTCACCTGTTTCATTATAGCCAGATTCGTGCCCAAATTGCATACTGAAAGACGAAATTTGCGTGCTTGTGGAAGAGCCTACTGGGACGTGCTTTTGTCGGGCAAGATCAACCGCTATACCTGCGATTACCGAAGAATCGATGCCGCCAGACAAGTAAATACCAACTGGAACGTCTGCTCGCAAACGCTGCTCTACAGCATCTACGAGACGCTTTCGAACCTCCAGAACCATGTCGTCAATAGTCCTCGTCTCGGTGGTTGTCTATCGCAATAAGTACATAACATGCTGACAGCCTGACATCAGGTACGTACCTTGTCTGGGTATTCTGCATCCCAGTATTGGTGAATTTCGACAGTTCCATCACGACGCATCTCCATCCAGTGGCCTGGCATCAGTTTCTTGACATTTTTGAAGATGGTTCGGTCGTCGATTAGCCAGTTACAGTCGCATATCGCACCCACATCCCATTCTGGCTCCCAGCCCATGGCCACAAACGCCTTTGCCTCGGAGGCTAGGGCAAGCTTGCCATCAATCATTGTCCAAAAGAGTGGTTTTATCCCGAATCGGTCGCGGGCAGCAATCATTGTACCGGGATTCTCTGTCTCGTCGATGACGACAAACGCAAACTCTCCACGCAAGTGCTGAAACATGCCCGGAGCCCCAAACGCTTTGTAGAGTCCGACGACGAGCTCACTGTCACTATCGCTTGTAAAGTTGTACCCGTGTTCGGTTTCGAGAATTGCCCTGAGTCTGCCATAGTCATATAACTCACCATTGACGACTGCATGGATCGACCCCTCCTTGTCGTGCAATGGTTGCGACCCCCTGGCTGAAAGATCATTGATTGCCAAGCGACAGTGGGCAAGGCCGAAGCCTGCACTGTCACTGACCCAAACTGCCGAGCCGTCCGGACCTCGATGTTGAATGGTGTCAGCTCCACGCTGAAGTCGTTCTTGCAAGTCCCCTGTTGCCCTATTTAGCGTCATAGTTCAAGACTTTACGAGTCGTTTGGTTTTACCAGAAAGCGTCTGGATATTTGCTGCGGCCTTGTCTCCGTTTTCCGAGGCGGGACATCGTCGTGATGGGTCGCAAATACCCAGAAACCCACACATAGTGATAAAGATTGAAGGTACAAACTCGGAGCTTTTCAACTGCTTGCCACTTGAATATTGAAGGTTCAGAGCAAAGTCTCGTAATAAAGGTACTTTGATGTGATGTAGAGGTCTCTTATATATATTACTGCAGCGCTCCAGCGGGGCAATTTCCCCATTGCGTCCTCTCGCCCGTGTCGTTTGGTGTGATTGCCGAAATGATACGTGGCCCAGATTCTACTTTACAAGAAAGCCTGTATCGTCCCTAGGCACTGAGTCTCTGACAATGGTTCATGCGCATGGGAAAATTCGGGGCATTCCTGAATCAAGCCCAAGTCAAGCGGACCGAATGTCGTTACACCGGGTTCTGAGTCATGGTCCCTTGGCCCTCTATCCTTGAGTCGGGACAGCCCTGAATCAAGCCCAAGCTGAGAAGCTGACCGGATGCCGCTCCACCGAGTTCCGAGTCACGCTGCCCCGGGCCCTGTACCCTTGCATTATTAAGTAACAGGTGAATTTCCAATCATTTCCTTATTCGGCAGTTTTGTGCCTGGCTCCCATCTCAACCACGTTGCATCAAGCTACTAACCAACTCTTCTGGCGCCATTCCTCCACTTTTTAGATTCATACCTTTGGTGCTCCCGCAATCCCGCAATCCCGTCTATTAGCAAAACACTCTATCAACAAAACGCTTGATCAGCAAAACGATCCACTAGCAAAGACTCAGCCTCTGCAGAGCTAGGCTTAATAATCTATCTATCTATTGATGCGCTGGAAGACCTTCGGCGGTACGCGCTATACCCCCTGCAAAACAAATACAACAACGCGCTTCTAATTTCTAATCCGCCGTACAACGCCATGTTTGAGATAGCCCCTGTCGCCTCCCCTTGTCTCGGCCCTCTGTCTTGTTTCTACTCTTGTTTCTACTCTTGCAGTCTGCTATTGTCAGTTATTTCGATGACTCTGCGAAGCTGCTCATAGAACGGAGCTTCGCTCCAGAGTAGTAGAGTATCCAGATGCCTATAATCCCCATGACACTAAGCCCACCCAACACACTGACACCCCTGGCGACGCCCATGTTGGAAAATAATGGCTGTGCAAACAGCACACTACCACAGGCGAGGGCGCTGCGGAAAAAATCGTTGGCTGCAAAGAGGCTCGCGGCATATCGCGGGTAGCTGATAGGAATGTAGATGAAAAGACACTGAAACACAACGAAAACACTCGATCCGTATATTGTGATTCCAATCGTCGGCACAATCCAGTGTATCGATGATCGGGCGGTCCAAGCAAACAGGAATAGGCCAATCGTTGGTCCAAAGGAGAAGAACAGAGCCGGAGCAAGCCGTCGTTCGGGAGTTGTAAAGTCACAGCCTCTCATCAGAAAAAGCCATAAACTGTAAACGAGGACCCCAATAAGACAGGCGCAAAGTATACAGAGAAACACCAACCCGAGCTGTCCCGAATTCATACCGTATTGAACTGGGTATACCAGAGGAAAAACTTCGAAAACTAAATGGTTAAACGTTAGCAGCAAAAGCCAGAGACGTCGAAATAAGTCCTTACATGAGTAGTATATACCGTAGATGATAGAGGTATAGATCTGAACAAATAAGACGGCTGGGTCTTTGATGGTGATTTCAATCGGTTTTATGAGTGCTCTAAACAGTGTGCCGAAAAGCCCATGCTTTCCCTCAGTGGGTTGCTGGTCACTCTGTTGCGAGTATAGTACTTTCTTGCCTGTGACTTTCGTGATCCTTTTGCCCCGGCGATAAAGGATGCTCTCCGGGTTGGTTTCTGGGAGCAAGAGTACCATAACAGCAAACACTGGCACAGAAGCCCACACGATTTCAAATAATGACCACCTCCAATTCATTGCGGGCACGGAAAACCCACTGAGAAGAGGCCCTAGAGCAGCTGCACGGGAAAGGGAAGGGTTAGTGATGTAATATGCCACAGCCTAAACAAGATCAATTCGTTCTTACGACCACAGTAGGAAGCGGATACCCACGCCAGCATAGCGTAGGGCAGCGTTTCCAGGCTATACATATCAGCAATCGTTGCTCCGCCGGACGCGAGGCAAGGAGAGCCAAAAAATCCCTGAAAGAATCGCAGAACAAGAAGCGAGCGTATGTCTGGTGCAAATGCCGTCGGAATAGAAATGAGGACAAAAAGGAGCATAGTGACAACGTAAACAGGGTTGCGACCAATGGCTGGAATCTCACTCAACGGGGAGAATAGCAGCGGCCCGACACCGTAACCCAAGACATAGAGGGACAGCCCTAGGGTCGCCTGAATCTGTCCCACGCGGAATTCCTCCATAACTCCCAGCAGAGAGTTTGTATATATCGCGGACGACGTATACACCACGAACGTATAGATGCAAATAATGACGGTAACGGTGAGCTTCTTGCCAGTCGACCAATTCTGGGGATTTTCCGGATCGCTCTCCCCATACCACTGAACAACGAATGGCGTGGCCTCGGCTGCGTCTGCTGCCTGATCTTGCCGTTTGGGGGTTCGCGCTGGAGTACCATCGCCAGTGGTCGTCTGTTCACTAGCCCAGTTGTCAAATCCCGTATAGTTCGGTCGTTCCTCCAGATATTGTAGAGAGGGATGCACGCTCACGAGCCGTAGTAACTGGCCAAGTGGTGCATCACGGATCAGTTCGGCCATCTCCTCGTCAATTCGGCGTGCAGGAATGCTGTATAGATGTTGAAGAACTTTAAAAAGCAAAAAACGCTATATTCAACAGGCGATGTGACCCTGTTATACAGCGGACGACTTTAAATAGGGGAATGATTACAGCGGGGCGCCTTGCAACGCATATCCACGCAGGTGTATTGACTGGATTCTTAATAGTTTGCTCCGGCTATATGGGATAATAGCGCATTCTCGTATTGCAATGAGGAATGTAGAATCCAATGAAGAGTGGGATTAGGAATAGGTGTACATAAGTGAGTGTAGAACTACCCCTTCCTAATGAGTAAGTAGGCCTTGGTTACATAGGGTTGGTGAAACGCCCCTGCGCTAACTAGGACCTTACTCGCAGAGTATGCGAACCCGACTCAATCAACGCCACTCCCACCCTGTCTCTTCCTCCCACATCTGCATGCGACCTGCCGCCGAGAATAACCTCTCTCGCTCTGCGCTCATCGCCTGAACCGTCAGGAAGTCTACTGCCATTCGCGATAGCCTGGGATACTTGAACCGCCGAGCATGCCAATACTCCGCGGATCACGGATGTCGCCAACCGTAGGCAACAGGTCCAGTTGCCACCATACTCATCCTCTGTCTTGTCCTTGTCTCTTTCTTATTCGCAACGTTGTATCTAAGCTTCATCCTTGTGTCTTTCAAACGCAGAGTAGTATTGTGTCCGCGGATGCTTTGCGGCTAGCTCGTCCCCCACTGAGATAGCCAAGGTCATGTATTCTTTATCCCAAACAGGCGGTTCTATCTCTTTTGCCTTGGCGGCCCACACCTGTCGTCTAGACCAAACAGTTTCGAAATAGCCCTATCGCTAAGTCAGGTGCAATGCCAATGACGTGTAATATATCGGAGTCTCGTCCAAGTCGATGTCGCACTCATCAAGCTTTTTCCAGGCAAGATTAATAGTAACCTTGAAAGACTCAGGCTCAGGATATTCAAGGACCTTAGCTTTGGCCTTCTTCAATTCTGCACTTTTCCGCCGTCACAACTGCGAAAATATAGCTACATCAACCAATTAATATTCAGCATTATCCCCTAAATTTTAGTGTAGGCACCACCGCGCCGCCGCGGACGCCGAAAGGCTGTGCTAAATTACTAAGAAGTCGCTGTGGCGCTTCGCGTAAATACAATACACAGTACAGTTGTCACTTCTGATAAGGTCATTCCTCTTCACTCCTTACAACCCTGTCTACTGTTTTTACTTCCACTTCCGTGGCGTGGTAGCTGTGCTACGCGTTAGTGTGTCCAAGCCATGCCTACTGTTCTCAGCAACGGGCGCTTTCTGCGGCCGGCTACTAAATACAATACAAGGAACGCCGAATTTTCACAATGCCTTGCCATCAACGAAAATGATGGTACTATCCAACATGTTGGACTCTATGAAGACGCTGCTATCCAAGAGCTTGTGACGTCTGGTGCGCGAGTGGTGGACATGCACGGACGCCTGGTTCTACCCGGCCTCATCGACAGCCACATGCACCTGCTCCATACGGGGGAGTCATTGGGTCAGTTGGATCTAAAAAACTGCAAGGATCTAGAGGAAATTAGAGATTCTATCCGTCAATATGCAAAGGCACATCCCGATGTGCCGCGCCTTTTGTGCCGCAGCTGGTTTCAAGCATCCACCAACAACGAAGCCCTGGCCAGCATGCTCAACGACCTGGACCCGCGGCCCATTTACATCACCGCATTTGACGTGCACTCCATGTGGTGCAACACAGCTGCTTTGGACGAGCTGCGAGTGGCTGATATGAAAGACCCCCCTGGTGGTAAAATCCACCGAGATGAGAATGGAAGACCTAGCGGGCTGTTGTCGGAGAGCGCGGCCTTGGGACTGGCGATGCCGTTCCTCAGCAAGCAGCATACCGAGAAGGAAAAAATGCAGTTTGTTCACAATGCTTTTGTTACCTACATCAAGAGCGGCTACACGGGACTGGTTGACATGGCTATGGATGACGCCACGTTTGACATAGTTGTCAAGTATCGCGCGCGTCACGGCGGCAACTTGCCAATCTGGATGGCCATGCATTGGTTCATTGCACCAACGCGCTCTGCTGAGAACAACCTGAAACAAGTGGAACGAGCGATTGAAATTAGGAGCAAGTTCAACGCTACGGATACGCCAGACTGTCGCATCACGGGAATCAAGATAATGTGCGACGGTGTGGTGGACTCGTGCACAGCCAGTCTCGTCGAGCCGTATTCTCACAATGGGGAGAATGCGCCGACCATGTGGACACTGGACGAGCTGCGGCCTGTCTTGAAGAGAGCCGACGAGGCCGGTTTGCAAATTGCCATGCACGCAATTGGGGATGCAGCTATCAAGCTCGCTCTGGACGGACTGGAAGCGGTGAACAATCCGGCTGGGCGACATCGCATCGAACATCTTGAGACGTGCGCGCCCGAGGACGTTCCTCGTCTGGGCAAGCTGGGCATCACGGCTTCGGTGCAGCCCGTGCACAGCGATCCGTTCAACTTGACGGCCTGGCCGGACCTCATAGGAGGCAAGCGATGTGGTCACGTTTTCCCCTACAATGGCTTTGCCGAGCATGGCGCCGTGGTTGCGCTGGGTACAGATGCCCCGACGGCGTCGCATGAGCCGCTGCCCAACTTGTACACCGCGACGACACGTAAGTCCGGACACAAGCCCGAAATGACACAGGCAACTACACCAGAGTATGCACTGAGTCTAGCAGCTGCTGCAGCGGCCTATACCCAAGGCGCCGCTTACAGTTGCTTTGCCGACGCCAATGTTGGGAAATTGGAGGTGGGCAAGTTGGCTAACTTGACCATTTTGGACGCGGCTTGGGAGCCAACACAGCTGCTACAGGGTAGCGTGGTTGAAACATGGTACCGAGGACAGAAGCTACTGATGAGATAATGGAAACTGGAAGTAATGCGTGGCTTACACACTTGTCCGATTTCAATTGCAAAACGTTTGGCTACTCTGTATACGAATATCCGATGTAGAATCCCTGTCGGTTGAGCAATTGTAGGTAAAGGGAGTGGTGGTGAGAGAGCGAGAAAGTGCGGACGAGTGCCATCGTGGGTTATTACTGGCAAGAACGCACTAACCAACCAGTAGCTTGCGAGCCAACACGCCCCATGGCTGATTCCCGCCAACCATATACTCAGCCAGTGCATGTCCATGTACGAATTAGGCAACTATTGGCTCCAGTGCACTAGCCAGATCGACCCCGCGTTATAAAGCCTATTAACTTCGGTCTTGTCTGTGGCGGCGCCGAGGTTCTGTAGCCAAGGCCCCAGTTCCCCGACGGACCCGGGAAAGATTCCATCTGGGCCGGTTCCACCACAGCAACGGAGGCGGAGGCGGAGCGGAATGATTCAATATTTAATGCATCCTCTTTGGGCCGAAGACTTTCATTCATTCATTCTTTCATTCTTTGTATATCCCCTGCCTTTTCCATTAACACGCCCATGGCACTCCAAAACTATGATGTCGCCATTATTGGCGCTGGCATCTCTGGCATCAACTTTGCCTATAGGCTCAAGGAACGCAACCCAAACCTGACGTACTGCATCCTTGAAGCGCGCAGTGAGATTGGCGGGACATGGAGTCTCTTTAAATACCCTGGTTGGTTTTCTTCTAGCCGACATGCAATTGTCGGTTTTGTTGACGTGATTCGCAGGTCTTCGCTCCGACTCTGATCTCTACACTTTCAGCTTCCCGTGGAAGCCCTGGGAGTCGCCAAAGTCTATTGCGCAGGCTGACTTGATCCTCGACTACTTGCGCGAGGCGGTGCAGGAGCAGGGCATCGACAAGAATATCAAGTTCAACCACAAGGTCAAAAGTCTCGACTTCAACACCAGCACCAAATCTTGGATCCTGGCCTGCGAAAATGATGGAAAACCCGTCAGCGTCCGAAGCCGCTTCACGTTGGTGGGCACCGGATACTACGACTACGATGAGCCCATGCAGGCCACCATCCCGGGAATCGATGACTTCAAGGGCCCCGTCATACACCCGCAGTTTTGGCCCCAGAACCTCGATTACACCGGCAAGAACATGGTCATCATCGGCTCCGGAGCGACCGCCGTCACACTGTTGCCCTCGGTCGCCGACAAGGTCTCTCACGTCACGATGTTGCAACGCTCGCCCGGGTACATCCTCTCCGTGCCTGGCGAGGGCCTTTTCGAGTACATCACAAAGGCCATCCTCCCCGCGCGCCTCGCCAACGCCATCATCCGGTTCAAGTGGACTCTGGCCGGTTTCCTGCTCATCTGGCTCTGTCGTAACCTGCCGGGCCTCACCCGGCGCGTCATCCTGCGGCGGGCACGGGGCGAGCTGCCAGCGGGCACGGCCATGGAGCCGGACTTTTCGCCGCGCTACAACCCGTTCGACCAGCGCATGTGCCTGTGCCCGGACGGCGACTTCTTCCAGGCACTGCGCAGCGGCAAGGGCAGCGTCAAGACGGGCGAGATCGCGGGCGTGACGGCGCGCAGCATCCGCCTCAAGTCGGGCGAGGAGCTGCACCCGGACGTCATCGTGACGGCGACGGGCCTCAAGCTGGCGCTTCTGGGCAAGGCAGCGCTGTCGGTGGACGGCACGCCGGTGCAGGTGCCGGAGCGGCACGTATGGAGGGGCGCGATGCTCGAGGGCGTGCCCAACCTCTTCTTCTCGTTTGGCTATGTCGATGCCAGCTGGACGCTCGGCGCAGACGCATCGGCGCAGCTCGCCAGCCGCATCATCTCTGAGGTGCAGCAGAGCGGCAACAGGGCCATCTGCCCGCAACAGACGGAGCAGGAGCTCCAGACGATGAAGGCGCTGCCTTTTGTCTATCTCGAGTCGACGTACATCAAAAAGGGTGTGGGCGTGGTTCCCAAGGCTGGAGATGCAACGGCGTGGCTACCAAGGCGGCTGTACTGGCGCGACATGGCGCATGCTAAATGGGGAGATGTTCGGTCGAGTACGGTTTGGTCCTAGATGAGAGCTGGCACTGATAAACCAGCAATGTAGTTAATATGACAATTCCGCTGACTTTGATCTTCCATTCCTGATACTTGGTACGCACTGTAGGAGGTGAGGTGGGGGCACTATTGTTAAGCACTGAAATCTGAATATGCCTGCCGCACCATAAGTGTCCGAACATTGTGCCAAAGAGCTGCCATTGGCGCATTTGGTGGTGACCTTCTGGCTTGTAGCAAGAAGGAGAAGACAGCAGGCGATGCAGAAATCACCAATGGACGAGACAAAAGACGCCAGTGAGGACGTGTATTCGCAAAAGTGGGAAGCCACAACTCGAAATATACGGGCAGAAGTGGATAGATGGTGGGATTGACGAGGTCAGAGATAACCTGACCGAGCTCCATAGAGTTAACCTGACCGAGTGTGGCACGGCATAACGTTATACCGAATATAGGGCTTGTACTATAGAATAACTCTAAAAAAAAAAGGTACTTAATTTTACTAGGAATCTTCACTATAATAGAAGTCCTAACATTCCTAGGAGGTATAAAGAGCTACATTATAAGTCGCGCACCTGTATGAGAGCTCTGGCGGGCCTGTACGTGCTATCAGCTGGCTACTCTCTCTAAGCCTCGTTAAGCCGGACGAGAAGCTCTATGTCACCTAAATAAAAGACGAATTAGCTCTTATTACTAGCTATTATATTATAATAGAATTATTTTATGTAGAAAACACATAGAAACGCGTTTTATTATAGTGGCTAGCTAGGTAACGCGTACTAGGTCGTACCTTCATAAAAAAAATTGCTGGCCTAGAGTACAAGCCCCACATTCGGTATAACGTTATGCCGTGCCACACTCTGTGAAAAGGAGCAGGCACAGAGCTTGCTTCGCAACACAACGCTTCAGGAATACCTAAGAGGCTGCCAGGAGCTTGTCTTATCCAAGGTACATCTCGTCACCGACGGCTATCTCACCACTGAAGCTCCTTTAACTAGTTCAGAGAAAATGGCTACAAACTCAGAGAAACTTCTTCTCCAACGGATTAAGGAACTGGAGCAGGAAAAGGAGCAGGAGCGACGCGGAAAGGAGCAGGCACAGAGCTTGCTCCGCGACACAACGCTTCAGCTCCGCGATACAACGCTTCAGGAATACCTAAGAGGCTGCCAGGAGCTTGTCTTATCTAAGGTTAATCTCGTCACCGATGGCTACCTCACCACTAAAGCTCCTTCAACCAATCCTACTCGAAAGCACTGCCCGATCCTTCTAGTGCCTTGGGACGACTTTATCCCGGCTCAGACCGATATGATTCAGCGAATCGACCGGATTTTCCCCCACGATGAGCGACTATTCGAGAGCCTCCACTTCCTTGAGGTTATGGGCAATCGCATAGATGCCTGGCGTGTACGCGATGAGGCTTCTCTTGTGACCGTCCAGCACAATACTATTGAAGTCCCTGTGCGCATCATCATGTCCAAAATCAACGACTTTGATCCTCAGAGGTACAGCCTCGCTGTTCCTAACGAGGTCGAATTCCAAACAACCGCGAGTAGCCTTCGTGACTCGACCGATACTAGGGATACTGAGCGAGACAAAAAGCTACGAACGGACCAGATTTGCGTGTTTCGAAACTCAGCTCACCTAAAGGACATTTCTTTTGTCATAGAGTATAAGGCAATTCATAAACTCCATACGGCGCATTTTGAGCAGGGACTCCGGCAGATGAATATTCTTGAAGAAGTCGTTAATAAGATGACAGTACCGACCGCTGAGCCCGGAAAGTTTAAACACTACGCCGAGCTTCTCTCGGCAGCGGCCGTTACACAGACCTATCACTATATGCTAGAGGCCGGGCTGGAATACGGCTATTTAACCAACGGCGACGCTATTGTTTTTCTTAACATTGACTGGACTGACCCGACGGTGCTTCGCTACCATCTTGCACGACCGTCCCGCGAGGTACTGGTGGACCAAGACGCTGCTTGGAGTAATGCCGTCTGTCAAGTCCTTGCATTCACCATGATGGCGCTCCAATCGACTCAACATAGCAACGATGAGCGCGTGGCCGCAGCGAACAAGTGTAACAAATGGGTGGTCGATTTTGGGCACGTTTTAGACAAGATTCTTAAGGAAGAGGAAGAGAGAGAAGAGAAGGCTGCCATTTCGGGCCTAACAACGCCTACGGGAAAAAAACATCGCCGTGTGCCGAGCAGCCCGGATTGGCAAGAGACACCGGTCAAAAGGACTAGGCGAAACCCGCGGTTGCAATCCGCAGCCGAGCAGTCAGGCCGGGTGCTTCGGTCACACGGACCGCATAGGCCTGGGAGAGGAGGGGGAGGAGGGGCAGGCTCTGGTGGAGGGGGTCACAGCCGGGGGGGCACTTCTAGTGGTGGTGGCTCAAGCGAGGCAGCTGGCAGTTCCGGGGGATTTTCCACTGCTGGGGCGTCTTCACGATCTGCAACCGGCGGCGGTGGTGGAGGTGGTGGACAGCAAAGGCAAAGGCAAAGGCAATATTGTACATCATCATGTCTCCTGTCGCTCGTCAACGACGGGCCGTTAGACAGCAATTGCCCTAACGCGGCGTTGCACCACGAAGGGATACTTGCCGAGCTCGACGCTAAGAAGCATAGGCATACTGTGCCATATTCACAGTTCATGGTCCTATTGCAAGAACAGCTTTCCCAAAGCTTAGAGAGGGGCGTCGTGGTCCTCGGAAAGGAAGGTGCCTGTGGTGCTCTATTCCAGATCACAATGTTGCAGTTTAGCTACACCTTTATTGCTAAAGGTGTCACCGGAGGACGCGTGCCAGACTTAGAGAAGGAAGTGGCCGTCTACCAAAAGTTGCGGCCTCTGCAGGGTCACGGCATCCCTGTATGCCTCGGGTCCATCGACCTTAGGCCACTGGGTCAGGTTTACTTCTACGATTTCGACGTGCGCATCATCCGCTTCCTGCTCTTGTCCTACGGTGGTACCGAGGTCAAGGCAAGCAGAAGCGAGGACAAGTTAAGGGCACACATCATTAGCACAACCTCATCTATACTCGACAAGATGCACGGCCTTGGGGTGGTCCACGGCGACGTCCGGCAGCCCAATGTGCTGCAGGGGCCCGGCGGAGAGATCAATCTGATCGACTTTGACCGTGCCGTAATTCTAACAGCCAAAAGCGGAACCCGACGCACCCTTAGTGCAATCTCGTCTAACAAGCGGAGGCGGCTTATAGAGTCTGAAGATGAAGGTGGTACCCTGCCAGCCACGGAAAAGCCACTCTCTTATTTCAAAGTCCAGCAGGACAAAAGTAGTGCTCTTATGCTCTTTTCTATCGATTGCGGCAGGATTATTAGCCATGAGGAGGTAAGGTAGGTATCACGATAAGCTTATCCTATCTCAATAGGCACCTTAGTGTAGAAGAGTATTCTAGGCATCTTAGCTATCTTCGCTATTTTAATTATTTTAATTATTTTACTCGGGTCCCTCGGGCATGTTCAAGGCCCACGTGGACACGCCTCGCTCACCAGCCCAATTCGGATCCCTCGTCGTCTGCCTCCCTGTCGAGCATCAAGGCGGACAACTCAAAGTGCGCCACAAGGGCGAGGAGACCGTCTTCGACTGGAGCGCGTCTGCCGACAATGGCGAGACGCCGCACATTGAGTGGGCGGCCTTTTACAGTGACTGCGAGCACGAGGTGATGGAGGTTTCCAGCGGGCACCGGCTGACGCTGACTTACAACCTCTTCGCTGTCCACGGAGCCGGACGCTTGACGGGCTCATCATCGGTGCTGGACCCGACAAGACTGCCCTTGCACCACACCATTGAGAATTTGATCGCCGACGATCCGCTTTCTGGAAAAGGTGCGGCTCTCTCCTCTCTTCACTTTTCAACGCTCTGCAATGGATAACAAGGCAGCAACCCATGCTGACTGGAAGCACAGGCGGTACGCTAGGCTTTTGGTGTTCCCATGCCTATGCCTACAACGACAAGCGAGAGGCGCCTCTCCCAGCCACACTCAAGGGAGTCGACGCCGCGTTGTGGGAGAGTTTCCGAGCCCTCGGAATCCCTGTCAAAATTCGACCCATCATACAAGTCGATGATAGGGTGCGGAACCTCATCGCCCAGGCCAACTGGGAAGGCTCGAACAGTGACTCGGGCAAGCCTCGCTACCTGCCCTCCAAGTGGGTTATTGGCGAGGATTTCGGCGTCGAAAAGGACCGCGGATATTATATCGAGGACGGGGAGCAGTATGCCGACCTCTTCAACGGTTGGGGCTCCTTCAGCGGCCCGATTTATTGGCTGACGGAGCCGCAGCATAAAGAGCTGCAGCTCATTTACACGGCGGTAAGTCTTGCCTTGATTTCCTACTCGTTAATTACGATTGACGAGAAGGTAAAACGAAACACGTTGTGCTAACAATGGGCACCAGTATGGCAACGAGGGTTGTGCGGAAACCCTCTACTCGCACTGCGCCATGCTTGTTACCCTGCCCAAGAACCAGTCCGAGGCAGCAGCCAAATCCAGCAAGGCCAAGAAATCCAAGAAATAGGCCATGTGTGCAGATTCCTTGGTTGTAGTTACTGCAACTGTGGCAATACCCATAGTTTACAATGTCAACTTGATTCGTTCCATCTTTGCACGTGGCGTTGGCCCTGATTACGAAACCTCCCCGAATCCCCCGCCTTCCGTCTTGTTGTAGTTGATCAGAACAGGGGCATATGTGGCCGCAACTATTCCGATTGTTGGTTAGCACCAGTAGGCAAATGTTTAGCGGCGCGGGGTTGGCAGTTGCTAGACCGCAACATCGGGGTAATTGTTCGGTCCCCTTCGGCAACTATCTCGACTGCATCCACCAACCAAGTGCGGTCGCAACCCCATCTACCGTCATCATCACAAGCCAAGCAGACCAATTCCCATTGTACTCGCAAGTTAAAATGGCCAAGAATCTGTACTCGTCGCCGTCGCCAACCGCCAAGCAACCCTGACCGCAGCAGCAGACCGCAGCAGCACCACGACCAGAACAGAATACCGCCAACATGGGCAGAGCCCAGGAACACAACCAACACTCCATGGTCTCGGACTGGCCCAAGGCCGATCCCTCGACCTGGAACCGCGCCCAGCGCGTCATCGACCGCCTCAGGCTGTACCCCATCTACCCAGACCAGCCGCCGCCCCAATTCGCGCCCTCAGACAA
This sequence comes from Cordyceps tenuipes, assembly GCA_025583755.1. NCBI lineage: Eukaryota > Fungi > Ascomycota > Sordariomycetes > Hypocreales > Cordycipitaceae > Cordyceps > Cordyceps tenuipes. Next base: position 23,128 of record JANZYN010000030.1, read on the forward strand.
GATGCCCTTCATGCCTGCCTGGTCGCAGCACCGCTACATCCTCGTCCACGCCGCCGTGCCGCTGCTCCTGCACCAGGCCTGGGTCGCCCTGACCGGCCGGCCCGTCGGCAAGCTCGCCGCCATCCTCTTCTACTACACCGCCTACAAGCTCATCGCCATCCGCGAGGTCCGCCTCCTGCGCGGCCTGATCTACCAGCACGGCGTGCTCGACGGCGCCGTCCCCCGCGACGGCATCCCCAACTCCGGCACCTGGAAGATCATCGCCGAGCTGGAAAAGACGACCGGCATCCGCATGGTCCTCGCCGTGCTGCTCACCTACGACCCCGCGCGGTCGCCGCTCCAGGCCTTCACCGACCGTAGTGCCTGGCCGTCCTTCCTCCTCAAGCTCTGCCTCTACGGCGTCACCCTCGACTTCTTCTTCTACGCCTACCACCGCGCCTGCCACGAGATCCCCGGCCTGTGGAAGTACCACCGGACCCATCACCTGGCCAAGCACCCCACCGCTGTGCATTCCGGGTTCGCCGACGACGAGCAGGAGATCATCGAGATCCTCATCGTCCCCTTTCTCACCTACCTGACCCTCCGCGCCGTCGGCCTGCCCCTCGGCTTCTACGAGTGGTGGATCTGCTTCGAGTATCTCACCTGGTCCGAGGTCTGGGGCCACTGCGGCCTGCGCGTCCACGGCGTCGTCCCGTCGCCCATCTCGGGGCTACTGCGCCTGCTCGATATGGAGCTGGCCCTCGAGGACCACGACCTGCACCACCGGAAGGGCTGGAAGAAGAGCTTTAATTACGGCAAGCAGACGCGCGTCTGGGATCGTCTCTTTGGCAGCTGCACGAGCAGACTGGAGGCGAGCAAGGACAATGTAGACTATGGGAAGCTCGTGCCCATGCCTCTGAGTTAGATGTACATAGTGTCATTAGACTACCGTGATTAAAATTTCATGCATTTTTCTTCGCATAATCATTCCATGTTGATGCTATTTTTATTGATTTATTTAGTATAAAACTCTAATACTGTGAGAATAATGCAAGGCTACGCCTCGCCGCATTGCTTGAAGGGCAAGGCAGGCCCCTAGCTACCGAGGTATTCAGTTACCTACCCTATACCTGTACTCGGTTCCCATGCCAGCAAGGGCCAAGCCGCACTTGAAAAGACGCAGAACTTTGGCTCAAATTCCATTACATATTGTATCCACTAACGCACAAACACTACCTAGTGGTCATCCATTACATACTGCATCCACGAACACTACCTAGTGGACATAGAAATTGGTCACCTCGTCCTCGCTGGCCCTCAGCTTCCTATTGCGCCTCAGCATGATGACCTTGGCTCCCCATGCCAGCAGCGCCGTCGCGATGCTAAAACCCGCGCTGCTCGCCATGGCAATCGCGTATCGGGGCTCATCGCTCTTGGGCCACAGGTACGGCGTCCAGATGAAGCTGATGTTCATAATGGTCGTCACCATGCCGATCGCCGCCGCCTTCTTCTCCTTGGTCTGCCCACACACACTGCCACACCACCCAAGAATCAGGCTGTTGACTCCATACGTGCCGATGGTGAAGATGATCATGGATACGTAGCGCCCGACCGTGTTGAGCGTTGCCGCCGCGCACGCGAAGCCAATGACGGCCACCGACTTGGACACGGTGATGTGCCATGTGCGCTCGTTCATCCTGCCCGATGACCACGACAGGAGGATTGTGACGGCACCGGCGATGAGGTACGGCGGGCAGGTGAGCACCAGCGTAATGGTCGTGTTGAACTTGAGCGTCTGCACCACGGTAGGAAACTGCAATACACATTAGCAACAATTTTCGTTTCCGCCGTCTCCGACCAAGGACTCACAAAGTTCTTGAAGCCGTTGGCGGCCAGATGCATGTGCGCCATGAAGCAGAAAATCCAGACCACAGGGTCCTTGGCTGCCTGCTGGAGACCCTTCAACGCGCTCGTCTCGCCCTTGTTGGCGACCGTGTCCAGCTCCATGCGGTTGTATGCCAGATCCCGCTCCTCCTGCGTGAGCCACCACGTGGTCAGGGGAAAGTCCGGCAGCAGAAAGAAGCCGGCGATGGCGATGAGAAAGGTCACGGCGCCTTGGAGGATGAAGAGCCACTTCCACCCGGCGAGTGCCGCAGCCCCGTCAAGGCCGTTGAAAATGCCTGCGGCAATGAGTCCGGCAAAGGCGGTCGCCAAGACATTACCAGTATAAAGGATGGCAATTCGAGTGGCCACCTCCTTTCGTGTGTAGAAGATGGAGATGAGATAGACGGCGCCGGGGTAGAAGGGTGCCTCCGTAACACCGAGAAAGAAACGCGTCAGGAGGAGCCCAATATAGTCCTTGGAAACGGCTGTGAGAGCGCTGACAATGGCCCAGAGCATCATCATGACTCCCTGGTAGGCAGTTAGTGCAAGGACGCACGCAGAGGGAGGCGTGGGTGGGCAGGGTAGTGTGGCAGCCTACCATGTAGCGACTCGGACGAGTGCGAGTAAGGAACATATTGGAAGGAATCTGTCCGAGAATGTATCCAACGTTGAGGATGGATACACAGGTCTGGTACTCTAAAGTTGGGCGTTAATGCTGTCTTTGATACCATACCGGGAGCTGGGAGCTGCATACGTGTGCTGGTCAGGTTCAGATCTTTTTCGAGGTCGTTAAGCCGTGCGAGTGCGATGGCATTGCGGTCAAGGTAATTGAGCCAGTACATGGCCCATAGCATTGGCTGTTATGGTTCCGGGTTAGCCTTGGGCCTTGTTTATCTTTGACCATCGTTGACGAGGGCATCAAGCGTGTCAAGTGAGTGACTTGCCATGATCCATCGGTCTAGTTTTTTGACAAGGGCAATTTCTTTGGGGTCCGTCTTCTCGTGAGCGCCCGAGTAGTCGACCTTTTCCACTTGAGGGACTCTCTTCTGGGGATATTCATCCTCAACGACCATGGGCTCATTTTGCTGCTTTTCCGACTGAGCCATGGCGATTGGGGGGGAAGGTCAAGATTGACTAAGCTTGAGTACAAGCAAAAGGTCAGACAAGACAAAATAACAACAAGAGATGCTGCCTTTCGGTAAGGTGTAGTGAAACAAAACTCGAATCAAGTAATGTAGGAATCTCTGATGCTACCAAGTGACCGGGTCCAGGAAGCCATGGGACTTTATAGTCGACGAAAGACAATCAAGGCCAAGACAATTTCGCATCGGATGGCCAAGGAGGTGGTGAAGTAGCGCCGGGGTCGAGCATTGCCAAGATGGAGCTGAGATTGCACACGAACATGAGTATTGTTCAAAGGTTGCGGTTTGATAGAGGCGTGTTGTTGTTGGATCTTGGGGTAAGTCGGTAATGCAGTGATTGGTCCAAGTCATCATCCACAGCACCCTTGCGTCAGTTTCCCCGCATTCATGGTGGCCACCATACAGCAAGGGTATATACAAGAGTTGGGTAGTCGCCTGGGTTGACTGGCTGTCATGGCCGCACCGAAGCCAAGATGTGGTGGCTGGCCAAGACGTGGCGGAGGTCTGGACTCCCTGATAAGGCATCTCCCCCGCACAGGAGGTGAAACGGGTACGCGGGGTGAGGGTGATTTCAAGGGCCAAGGCCGATATGTTCCGCTGAAACTAAGCCGTCCAAGAAGATTCCAAGAATATTGTACAGCTTCCAATTTGCCCGTCGTGTGGGGTTCTGCTTGCTTCCGGCGCAGGTTCCTCGCTGGTGGCGTTGCACCACAGCGCCGCGCAGAGCCTCACAGGCGGGGATTGCGAGGTCAGATATGACGCGAGGGGCAAGCACATAAGCGAGCCGGTCGGTGACCATGAATAAAGACCAATGCACGGATCCGGATACTGAGACGGAGACGGAGATGTCGGCTGGGTGGGACAGAGAGCTCGATGGTTCGCAATGCAGGTGGGCTGGCACGTGGAAACGAAACCATGCCGGTTCGCCGAATGGGGGGCAATGCAGATATACATGCGAATTTACACATGCACCTAGGATCAGATGCATCATGGTTGCCAAATCTCCCCTCAGAGTTGAGTTGAGCACCGGCTCGACCCCATCCATACCCATTACCCCAACCTCCTGATGGAACCTTTGCAACCGCCCCCGCAAAGATGCTAAATAAATAGTTTATTCGGCGGAGACGCTGTAAGGAGTAAGGAGACCCTGCAAGGGTTGCCAACCACTCCAAGGTCGGTCGCCAAGCCTGGGGCCTTTCCAATGGAACAACTAGAAGGAGAGCTAGTTGGGACTAGGTATCCGAAATCACCCTACCCACCCACGGTCCAGTGCTGGATGAGGCTGAAATCAAGTCATTTGCCGAAAGACTTGCCGGGAGTGTCAGGGAGCTTAATCTGAGGGCATCATCGTCGTGTCTGCCTGTTCGTCTGTCTGTCTGCCTGTCTGCAGCTCAACTTGAAGGTGAGCTTCGGGTGATTACGCTCAGAAGAGATGCAGCACGTTGTCATTAACATGCAGAGTCAATTACCTGCGGTGCGGCTGAGTGACATGGCACCGCAATGCAGCCGATGCAATGCAACCCGTCGCTCCGCACAGACAATCACGAACGGGTGGTTGTCGTGCTGGTAGGTGGTCACCCTCGCCACGGATGCCAATAACAACAATGGATGGGGCAACCATGAGACGGACTGGGTCTTGCTTGCTATTCAATCTCGTCGGCCCTGATTCGCTTCATGCCGTCTGTCGTCAAATGCCGCCAGCTGTCACCTCGTCCGAGGCGGATCCTCCGTTTTTCTTGGCACAAGTCGACCAACCAGTTTCTTATCATCGTCCAGTGCCGAGTATTGGACAATCCCAACCCTCTCATAATGCGATCCGAAATGTCTGACCACCGGGGCATGCTTGGGCACATAATCCCTCATACCCGCCTTGTCACAAAATTTAGGTTCCCACTTGTTGGCGACGTCAACGATGGGCCGTCGGATGCGTAATAAAACCAGAATTCTATTCTTCAGTCCAATCCTTCCTCCGACTAATGTAGTCTTGCAGGTTCGCATATGCGCTCCAGTCCTTTCCCTCCTGGAGCTTCTGTAGCGTTGACCAGGAATTGGTCAAGCAGCGCCCAGTTTGGTTGGAAATATAAGCATACCGGAAAACGTGAGATCCCGGGTTCTCCTGCAAAAAGCCCTCCAGTTCAGCCTCCCAGTCAGTAAGCCCTGATTGATGCGTCAGCAGGGAGTTGGCATTAATGATTGACTCTTCGACGTCTTCGTTGTCGTCGACGTCTTTGTTGTCGTTGTCGTCTTCGTTATCTTCAACGTATTCGTCGTCTTCGTCGTCGTCGTCACTTATATATCCCGAGTCATCATCCCACTCATCCTCATCAGCGCAGCTTGCCAAATCGCTGTCTCTCCAAGCACCGCCAGCGACAAAGACAACCAGGTTAGAAAGCTCCAATTTTCCGACACCATTAAAAAAGTCCTCCCAGCAAGTCAAGATGGGCATGTTAGGCTGCTCAGATTCAAGCTTCACGTTACGTGCAAAACACCGACCAAGATGAACCTCGCGAAGCTCTTGCCTGTGGTCGGCTAGGAATCTGAGCAGTTCATGACCGGCATAGCAATTTTCCAACTCCAAAAACTGCAGTCGGGGCATGTATCCTGGCCGAAGCGGCAGTGGTGCGCCGATGGGGTCACCCCGGAGTCGGCCGAGCGCCGCCGCCGCCGATGCTCGTAGGCTCAACATCTTGACATTGTGCATGTGACGGAAAAATATCTCGTCCATTTGTCCCACCACTTGAACGTAGTGGGGAGCAGTGATGACGGTTGGGCCGTCCGAGTCGCCGTCGCCCAGCAGGTGAAAGCTGGCGGCTTCGAGTCTGGAGAGGAAGCGACGAAACGCGGAGGTGGTGAAGGCCGAAGCGCACTTGGGTATGAATCGATCAACGGTAAGCTCCGTGACTGACATGTTCAAGGCGAGGGCTTGCCATGTCTCGTTCATCAGGGCGCGCCAGTGATATACAGCCTCTGCTCGACGGATGGCGGGGCCGTGTTCCAGGTGCTCGAAGAACTGCCTCATGCAGCCCCATGTCCAGGACGCGGGGTGGTCTTTATGCACAAAGCTGAAATCGAAGAGGAGGGTCGCCGATCGCAGGCTAGGCATTCCCTTGCCGGCAAGCAGGGCCTGAGCGGCCCAGGGCAGGGCGGCAAGGGGCGAGACGTGTATATCCTCGCAGTGGCTTACGGCAGTAAACTCGATGTGCTTGGTGTAGCGGCCATGAATCCTGACGGCGGCGAGCGTCGCTGCAGCAGTCGCCTCGTGATTGGTGAAACGAACGGTCTCGAAGATGCGTGGCAGAAGTTGCTTACGCAGTGTCCAGTTGACACAGCTGAGCTTGATCATATCCTGTAGGCTGAGGTGGATGAAGAGCTCCACAAGCAGGTGTTGCGGTAGGCACGAGAAGCTGGCCATTTTACACTGACCCTGCTTCTTCTTTTCGTCTTGTTCCGTTGTTCCTTCCTTTTTCTTTCTTCTTCTTCTTCTTCTTTTTCTTCTAACCCTTTGCTTTTCTTTTCCGAATCCTTTTCCAAAGTTGACTGGGAAAAGCAGCAACGGTATTTTGTGGTTTGTCTGCTCCTGTAGCTGTAGATACAGGCGAGTTTTCAGTGGTCAACATGGGCAGGCGGCATGTCGGATGGTGCTCGCCCATAGAGGGTTTAAGAAGAAAAACATGGCCTCCCTGTTGAAAACAATAATAATAATAAATAAATAAATAAAAAGAGAGAAACTAGAGTGACCAGGTGGCCAAACAAACAAAACTTTAATAAAGCGCGTTAAACGTCCAACGCAATATTCTTTTCATAATCCATCAGTAATTGCTTAGGATTGGTTAGACGAACGGTTTATAGAGCTTGTTGGAGGCATCTCAAGCTACACCTCAGGCACCTTGACTCTAACCAACTCTAAGCATGAGCACACTAAATGTGGCAATTGAAGAAGCTGATATTTATGTTTTTTTTTAAATCCACATCCATCGATACTTGCTTATCAAAGTAGGGATTAGACTTGCCAGGCAATACAATACTATGCTGGCTGGCTGGCAGCGCTTACTAACCACCTGTAGCCACTACTTACTAAGTACCTAAGTACATAGTATGGAGCTACCTACCTACATACATACCTACGACCTACTACTACCTGGGTAGTGCACAGTTACCTAATACATTATTCTCAATTGCACCAGACAAGAACATTCACAACTACCACGCATCTACAGCCGCCATCAAACACGCCGCATCAACACCTCAATCCCGTCGCCGTTGCTGACCTGCCTCGTCTCTCTCCGCCTCGTCTCGTCCCCTTTGCCAAGCAAGCACCGCCCGACGCAACCACAACGCAGCTGCTGGCCTCTCTCTCTCTGCCTCTGCAGCGAGCGCCACAGCTGACTGCCCTTGCTGGCCACCTCCATCCATCCATCCACACACAGACAACTGCACGGACAACTAATAATAACTGCACATCCCGTCCTCTGCTCCACGCGCGCGCGCAGTCGAGATACCCTTCCTTATCCTGCCCGTCTCCTCGATACCCAACATACGTCGTACATACGTCTGACTCGACGACTCCATCTGTCCGACCTTGCTCCCATCAAGAACCACGCACGCCCCGACAATGGCGCAAATATTCCAAGACCTCTTCTACTCCTTGGGCAATTGCCTCAGCTGCTTCCCCGGCTCTCCCACCCTCAAGGTCAACAGTCGCAGCTTCAAGATCCTGCAATTACTCGGCGAGGTGAGCACTCCAGCCCCGTCCCTTGCATGCGCCCCGCCTCGTCCATGATGACGATGCCCTCTGGTTATTCCATCAGCCCACGCCCATACCCTCTCTAACCCGCAATTCCACAGGGCGGCTTCTCCTACGTCTACCTCGTCCAAGACCTCTCCACAAACGAGCACTTCGCCCTGAAAAAGATCCGCTGTCCCTTCGGCGCCGAGTCCGTCCAGCAGGCCATGCGCGAGGTCGAGGCCTACCGTCTCTTCCGCCACGTCCCCAACATCATCTCCGCCGCCGACCACGCCGTCGCCACCGAGCGCGGCGCCGACGAGGCCACCAAGACCGTCTACGTCCTGCTGCCCTACTATCGCCGCGGCAACCTCCAGGACATGATCAACGCCAACCTCGTCAACCACTCCCGCTTTCCCGAGCGCCACCTCATGACCCTCTTCCTCGGCGTCTGCAACGCCCTCCGCGCCATGCACGACTACCACGCCCCGCCCACCGAGCCCATGACCATGGGCGACGAGGCCGACAGTCACAACGGCACCGGCCCGAGCACCACCCGCGCCAGCAGCGGCAGGGCCGGTCGCCGAAACACAAAACGCACGGAAGAGGACGAGGAGGCCGAGCAGGAGAGACCCCTCATGGAATCCGAGGACCAGATTGGACAAGGCGCCAAGACAAAAGCCTATGCGCATCGCGACATCAAGCCAGGTGTGTCTAAACCAACCGAACCAAACCACTCCCCATTCATCGCCTCAATACCTTGCTAACATCTCCCTCCTCCTCTCCTCCTCCTCCTCCTCTTCCCAGGCAACATCATGATCGACGACTCCGGCTCCAACCCCATCCTCATGGACCTCGGCTCCGTCGCCCCCTCGCCCATCCCCGTCACCTCCCAGTCCGTCGCCCTGCAGATCCAGGAGACCGCCGCCGAGCACTCCACCATGCCCTACCGCGCCCCCGAGCTCTTCGACGTCCAGACCGGCACCGTCGTCGACACAAAGGTCGACATCTGGTCCCTCGGCTGCACCCTCTTCGCCTGCCTCGTCGGCAAGTCCCCCTTTGAGATGCGCTCCGACGAGACCGGCGGCACCCTCTCCCTCTGCATCATGGGCGCCGACTGGCGCTTCCCCGACCAGTCCCCCAACGGCGCCAGGCGCGTCAACAGCATCCAGGTCGCCAAGGCAAAGGCCGCCGCCACCTCCGCTCCCGGCGCCGCTCCTGCGTCCGCCGCTCCCGATGGCTCCTCCGCCGAGCCCACCATCAGCGAACCCATTCGCGAAATTGTCCGCCACTGTCTCAAGGTCGAGCCCACCGAACGGCCCGATATTCATCAATTAATCACCATGGTCCAAAATGTCCTCGAAAACTTGCCCAACGGCGAGTACGACCCGTAATTTCCCATAACATATATATATGTGTGTATATGCAGTCTACCGTGTACAATTGTATTATTGCAACGCTTTCCCTTTTTTTTCGTCTTTTTGCATCTTCTTTTTTCTTCTTTTCTTTCTTTTCTTCTTTTTTCCCTTCTTCTTTTTCCTGTTGCTGTTGCTACAGTCCCATACACTACTAGCCTTTCAACATTGATTTTCAACCAACCAACCCATCGTCACACACGTCTTCATCATCTAGGATAGCCACGATAGCCTTAGGGGAGTGCCTTTTATATTTACTCAGGATACAGGCTAGCAATGACATGACATACAATTCATTCACCCATGACTCATGCACCTTCCCGTCGCAGTGTCGCTCAAGCTTCCACGCACGCGCACCCTACTTCATTATCGCCCTACAGCTGAAGCTTAAAGGTGGCCACCTCGAATGGCCGCAGCTTAATCGCAAACTTTCCCCCGCTAAACGGCACGTCCTCGCCTTCATCCTCGAGAATGTTGCACTTGGACACGCGCTTGACATCAAAACTCGTTTCAACCGTGCCTCGGCTGTGGCCGCCCAGTGACTCGTACACTCTGACAATGATGCTCTTGCCAGGATTGACGCAAAGACCCTCACGGCGGCTCACGTCCTCGTCATCGTGGCCGCGCTTGATGGTATCCAAAATCAGCGAAGCAGACTCATCGACATTAACCAGTCTGATCGGGGCGCTGCCCAGATTCTCAATCGTCGTCTTGGGTACCGAGAGAACCTTGAGAGGCGTGTTGAAAGCATAGCCGGCTCGGACAGTTGCCGAGGAGAGTGCGCCCTTGTGGGGGAAGATGGCCCAACGAATATTGTGCTTGCCCATGTCTGCGTGCTCGTCGGGCGACTTGGGCGAGCGGAGGAGGGACAGGCGCATGACCTTGCCAGCCGTGGCAAACCCGTACTTGCTGTCGTTGAGGATTGAAACACCATAGTTGTGCTCGGACAAGTCGGCAAACTTGTGGCAGCACACCTCAAACTTGGCCATGTCCCAGCTGGTATTGTAGTGAGTGGGACGCTTGGTGATGCTGTAGGCCGTCTCGTACGACGCTTCGGTGTTGACAATGTCGACGGGGAACTCGACCTTGAGGAATTTGGAGTTTTCGTGCCAGTCGACTTCGGCAGAGCACTCGACCCATGAAGACTGGCCCTTGAGAGCGGCGGAGAGGCTGATGTAGGATTTCATGGAGCTTTGCTTGCTAATCTGAATGTCTGTCACCAGTGTCACGCGGTGAGGCTTGACCTCGTGAATGCGAGTCTCGCCATACTGCACGTTCTTTTTGGTGTTGAGATGGTACACCTCAACATCCCAAGCCTCCCAGTAGATGGGGATATCGTCAAAGATGACAAACTTGTTTGCTTTGGCGCCCTTTTCGACAATTTCGCGGTCGTTGAGACGATCGTGGAGAGAGGTGATGCAGCCGCCCTCAACTTCAACCCGAAAGTGGTCATTCTGGAGCACAAACTGATCCTTGGTGACTTGGCGCACGGTAACGGCAGGCTCGGTGCTCTGTACCTTGAAAGATCGAAGGGGAAGCAGGTTTCCATCCCCGCATGCGACGCCAACCTCGGTCTCAGAAATCTCGACAATCTCCTTACGATGCCAGGGCAGAGTGTTGAGAACGACGGATTCTTGGACAGAGGAGGGGCGGAGATCTGATGCATTCAGGCTTTGGTAGACCTCCTTGAGGAGGGCGTGGCCAGTCTTGAAGACTTCGGCGTAGAGCTTGTCGGTGTCGTCGTAACACATCTCTATGGAGCTGCCAGGAAGGCAGTCGTGAAACTGGCAGAGCAGGACAGTCTCCCACATGTTATCGATGTCCTCGGTAGGATACTTGTAAGACTTGTTCTTGATGGAAGCAATGGTGGCCAGCTGCTCAACGTCGCGGAGCATGACCTCAGCCTTGCGGTTGTAGTACTTGTTATTGGCCTGGGTGGTGTAGGTACCGCGGTGGAGCTCAAAGTACAGCTCGCCGTACCAGGTCGGGAAGGCATCGGTTTTGGCTGTCAGACGGTCAAAGAAGTCATCGACGGAAAGGCCAAGCTTGAGCTTGGGAATACCGCCAATGGTGTTGCTGATGCCGGCGCAGCGGCGCAGCTTCTCGAGATGTTGCCAGGTGGGACCACCACCACCGTCACCCTTGCCAAAGACGAGAAGCGAAGAGCTGTCGGTGCGCATCGTCTTGTGCTTGGTGATGCTCTTGCGAATGTCACTCAAGTTGGCTTCCGAGGTGTACGTCTCGGAGGGGGGCATATGGCAGATGACCTGGCTGCCGTCGGGGCTGACCCACATGAAGGTGGTGTGAGGGAAGTTGTTGATGTTGTTCCAGCTCAGCTTTTGGGTCATGAAGCGATCCATGCCGGCGAGTCGGCAGAGCTGGGGCAGCTGGCTAGAGTAACCAAAGGTGTCGGGCAGCCAAAAGGTGCGGCTGCGGGAACCAAACTCGGACTCGAAGAAGCGCTGTCCGTAGAAGAATTGGCGGACGAGGGACTCGCCGCTAGGCATGTTGGTGTCGTGCTCAACCCAGCTACCACCGATGGGATGAAACTGGCCCTCCTTCACCTTGGCCTTGACACGGTCAAAGGCACGAGGGTAATAGATCTTGAGCCACTTGTACTGCTGGGCCTGAGAGCAGGCAAAGTGTGCTTCAGGGTATCGGTCCATGAGATCGCACTGGCTGGACCAGGAGCGGGCAACCTTGCGCTTGGTCTCGTCAAAGGGCCAGAGCCAGCAGGTGTCAATGTGGCAGTGGCCGATGCCGAAGACGGTGGGGTCCTTGCCGACCTCGTAGACGCGATGCGAGTCGACATCGGGGCCAATGACTTCTTGGGCAATCTTGCGGCACTTGAGAATGGAGTCCTGGTTGTCGACCTGGAAAGTATCAATAATCTTCATGGCGACGGCCAGGGCCTTGTTCTGCTCGGCCGAGTCCTCGGGAAGCTCGCGGGCGGCATCTCCAATCTGCCAGATGTCAAAGAGCAGCATGCGGGCCTGGTAATTGACGGCGGCAATGTTTGCCTTGGAGATGGTAAAGTACCTGTTGGGGTCGGGGGGCGTGTTGTCGGTGGTGCCGTCGGGGGCGTTGCCGAACATGCCATTGCAGGCCATCTCAATGTAAATGACATGCTCCTTGCCGTCACGGAAATCATCGGGGATAACCCACTCGATGCGGTCCCCGTTTCCGGTGAGACCTTGGAGGGGCATGCCGTCGTCGGTCCAGATCATGCCCTCGTTGTTGGCATCCCACTCGAGAATGACAAACTCTTGGTTGGCGAGGGCTTGGGGGATGGTGATGGTGACGTGGAACCAGTGGGTAGTCCAGGAGGGACCGAAGGCATCACCGATACGGGCCTTTTTGAACTCGTGGGAAACGGCTTCCTGGAATGAGGGACGGTCCTGTCCAGGAGCGGACCAAACGGCGAGCTTGACGGCGGGCTCGCCGGAGTATCGGGCATTGTACATGTTACTAGAGAGGAGGGTGAGCAGGCGGGGGGGAGAAAAGGAGCGACGGAGGCAGCGGGTGGACGTACGCCAAGAGATTGACCTTTTCATATTGGCCAGGTTTGTAGAAGGGGTCGATGCGGCCCTTGAGAATGCTCGTCTTGGCGACGCCGACGGGCTTGTCGGCGTAGACGGGGTATGCACCCCTGCTCTTGTGATCGTGGCCGCCACCCATAGTATCAGCTTGAAAAGCGTGGCCGGGTGCAGGAGGGGCAGATCTGTTGGAGATGCGACGAAGGCGTGGCGGCAAGGGATGAGAAAGGCCGGCGGCGGTGGAATGGCGCGGACAGTCGGCGGGCAAGGCGGTGGTGAGGGCTGCGTTTGGACTGTCGAGTCAGGAGGGTAAGTAAGTATTGATCATGGACGGTGTGTGTAGTCTGGATGATTGAGATGATGGGATAGTCTGATGATAGATATCAGGATAATCTGGACTGGCCCAACAATGGCTCGGGCGGCGGCAGAATCGCAGAATGGGGGGGTGGGAGGATCGGTGCGGAGGAAGAGGACAAGACGATCGACTTTCAAGTGGACGCGGCCGGGCGGCAGAAGATGGACAAGAAAAGGTTGAGGGAAGAGGAGAGAGAGCTGGGGCTAAAAAGCAGATTGGCCAAGGTGAAGAAGCATGCAACGCTGTGACGAGGATTTGTGGATGGTAGGAGAGGAGACGACTGAGGTGAAGGTGGAATGTGGAATGTGGAACGTGGAAGTGGAAGCTGTGGAAGCTGTGAAGCTATGAAGCTGGGGAAGGGAGCCACTAATGAATAAAAAGCCACTAAGCCAAGAGGGGTCCGTGGGGGATTGCAGGGAACTTGAGTAAAGAGAGGGGCTGGTGGAATCCAGCTCTGCTCTGCTTTGGGAAGGTCGGCGTTGCCAGGAACCAGCCGAGAGGTGCTTAGGTAGACAGGTGAAATCATGGCTTCTTGGACGGGCCATCCATCCAGCCACAATACATCTGTTCCGGTACCCGAAGATGGCTGCAGAGTACCGCGTTCCCGCCGCGAGCCTGATAGTTCGTCGTGGGTGTGGACAGTCAACCAACCTACCTCATCGCGAGCCGGTCGGGCGTCCCGGTTGCCGTCATTTCGGATGCAGAGGTAGGTAGAAATAGATGAAGAAAATGTCCAAGAGTATCGATATTCGGCCGTCGATGCAGGTCGTTGGCTCCGAGGGATAGAGGTAAGTCAGGTAACTACCGGGTAGGAAATGCTGATGACGGATCAGTGCTGTGTGGTGGTGTTGATGGACGGCGGCATGATCCATCAACTGAATCATGACATGACCGTGACAGCCAGGAATCAGCTGGAGAATCAGAGGGGGAAATAACGTCCAGGTTTCCCTTTTCCTTGCAATCCTGTCAAGTGCCGCTGCCGTCTCTGTTACTTGCCTTGCACCTCCAACTCTTTCCCAAGCAGAGCAGGAGCTGGGGCAGCAGTCGGTGCAGGTTGGCTTCAGGTACCTTACACCAGCCGCCAACCACTGTAGTACCAAGGCAACCACTATAAACCCACTATAAACTTCACACTCACTAAATTCACTACCAAGTACCTACTAATAATGTAACATCCACTGCTAAATTTTACCCTGCGTATTCGCATCCCATCAAACCCGCAGCAATCGCGTCCATGTTTCGCAGACGCGCTGCTCATGCTTTTCACCGTCTGGCAAGTCATCCATCGCCAACTTCGACGCCCAAATCTCTAGCTCGCCTTCAATCAGCCTCCTGCTGGCCGCCTACCAGCCTGTCCGCCGCCCAAGTCAGCCTCAGCCTCAGCCTCGGCCATGTTAGGGGCAAGAAGACCAAAACCACCATCAAGCTCTCTGACCTGCCTCAAGGCTCCGTCCAGGTAGACCCCCTCCCTGCCGACCAAGAAAACAATGTCGCTCCGTACCCTACCGTCCTGCAGCAGGCACGCCGCAACATGGACAAGTTTGACAATTGCGTCCTCTTGACTCGTGTTGGTGGATTCTACGAGCTGTACTTTGAACATGCAGACGAGTACGCGCCTCTGCTCAACTTGAAGCTGGCTTCCAAGAAGACGAGCGCCGGCCCCGTTTCCATGGTAATTTATATTTCCTTGCGCTTCCTCTCCTCTTCCATTCACTTGCTGGCTGCATCACAGCTAACCTACCCCAGGCCGGCTTTCCATTCTTCCAGCTGGACCGCTACCTTCGCATCTTGGTTCAAGACCTCAACCGATACGTCGCCCTGGCTGACGAGTTCCCCAACGAGGCACCAGAAAAGGGCATCTCTGGAGGTCTCATGCATGATAGAAGGGTTGCACGCATCATCACCCCCGGCACGCTTATTGACGAGAATTTCATCGACCCCTATGCCAACAACTATGTCATGGCCATCCATACGCCCCTCCAGCCAGCGCCCACGCCTGATGCTTCCCTCTCCCTTGGCCTGGCCTGGTTGGATCTCTCCACCGGCCAATTCTTTACGCAGCAAACTGACCTCCCATCCCTCGCCGCTGTCCTATCTCGCATCGCCCCCAGGGAGATTGTTCTCAACCGAGATTTGGAGTCGTACAAGGACCACCCCATCCTCTCCATACTCGCCGAGGATAGACATCTCATCACCTACACCCCCCCGGGTAGCCTATCCCATCTATCAGACTGGGATGGCGTCCTTGAGTCCGAAATCCCCCAGAAAACTCGCGACTGCTTCTCTGCAGATGAGATCGCTGCTGGCCATTTAGTTCTCGGCTATGTCAAGGACCGCTTGCAGGGCATGAGCATGAAGCTCCAGCCGCCTCTACGCTACGAAAATGTTCAAGTCATGGCCATTGATAAGAATAGCTTGCGGGCTCTGGAGGTGAAGCAAACCATTCGCGACGGTTTCTTTCGCGGCAGTCTGCTCCATGCCATCCGCCGCACCGTTACCAAGAGTGGCTCGCGCTTACTCAACGAATGGCTCACCGCACCCTCGACTTCCGCGGACGTCATCACTGCCCGACAAGACTTGGTTGCCCACTTCCTAGCAAACCCTGACCTCTGCGACCTCGTCATCACACTACTCCGACGAAGCCATGACACACAACGCCTTGCCCAGAAGTTTGCGCTCGGCAGAGGCGACGCCGACGATCTTGTTGATCTGGCCAACACGATCCAAGCAACTTCCCAGATTGTGAACCTTCTCGACAAGACCGCTGCCGAGCCTTCATCAGAGTCTCTACGAAGCCTTACTAAACGTTTGGATATCCAGGAGCCTCTGAAGCTTGCCCGGCGCATCACCGAGGCCATTGATGAGGATGGTGTTGTATTGCAGCACCAAGTTGCAGAATCTGAGGCCAGCCAGATGATGGCCCTGGCCGAAGACATCGTGGCCGCACAAGGATCCGCTGAGGATGCCCAGTCGCTGCCCAAGAGCAAGAGGAAGCGGCCTACAACCATTAGGGAATATTACGCAGAGGATAACGATGCCTGGATCATGAAGCCACAAGCCAGCCCGGCGCTCAAAAAACTCCATTCCCAACTAAATTCCCTGTTGGAAGAGCGTGAGTCTCTCGGCGAGACCCTCCGTGAGCGCCTCGGTGCACCCAGTCTGACCCTGAAGTGGACGCCGAGTCTCGGTCATATTGCGCATATCAAGGGCAAGGACGCCAAAAACCTGTCCGATATTCACACCTTGTCCTCTAGCCGTTCCACCCGCTCCTTTCACCTCGCCGAATGGACTAATCTCGGTCAGCGTCTGGACCAGGCGAGGTTTCACATTCGCCGCGAGGAGCAGCGCGTCTTCCAGTCGCTCAGAGAACATGTCGTCGTCAACATTGTCAAGCTGCGCCGCAACGCTGCTGTCCTCGACGAACTGGATATTACCACGTCCTTTGCACGACTGGCCGCCGAGCGAGGTCTATCACGGCCCATCCTCAACAACTCCTCCGCCCACACCATCATCGGCGGCAGGCATCCTACCGTCGAAGGCGGCCTCGTCGATCAGGGCCGAAGCTTCGTCGTAAACGACTGCATGGTGGGCAATCCCGCCGCCGGTTCACTCTGGCTCATCACCGGACCAAACATGGCTGGCAAAAGCACCTTCCTGCGCCAGAACGCTCTCATCACCATCATGGCGCAAATCGGATGCTACGTGCCGGCATCCTACGCTGAGCTCGGCATAGTCGATGCCATCTTCAGCCGCGTCGGATCGGCCGATAACTTGTACCGCGACCAAAGCACATTCATGGTCGAAATGCTCGAGACGGCGCATATTTTGAAACGTGCCACGCCCAAGTCTTTTGTCATCATGGACGAGATTGGACGAGGCACGACGCCCGAGGACGGCACCGCCGTGTCATATGCCTGCTTGCACCATCTGGTTACCGTCAACCAGTGCCGCACACTATTCGCCACGCACTTCCACGCCATCGCGGATCTCGCCGAGGCGGACGGCCTATGCGACCCGAGCCACGGCCCGGTTCAGCTCTATTGCACAGACATTGATGAGGATGTGGATGGCGGATTTGTCTACGTTCACCGGCTGCGACAAGGCATCAACCGGAAGAGCCATGCGCTCAAGGCGGCAAGACGAGCTGGGCTGCCTGAAGCGGCACTACAAATGGCACAGAGAGTATTACAGGGCATGGATGCGCATTGACAGGGCATGCGCAGTGTAACCGGGGTGACTGGGCCAACAGAACTACGGATGGGCGGCCGGATATATGTAGAACATGTACACTATCATTTCCTTCAAAAGCGGTTAGCCGTGATTCCCGGTGTAAATTGAGCAGAAGAAAGTTGCAAAATGTGGAGGTCGGTCATAGGGTGGTGATGTGTGTGTCATCAAGAAAGATTCAGGGTTAAAAAGCTCTTGAACGTTTTCATAATCTTTCCGACAGATGCAGCTGAATGGCGACGAGAAAATAAAAAAAGCGACTAACCTTTTGGCAAAGAAAGCACATCGCCACTTGTCCTGGTAGATGGCGTTGGACATGCATTCACAGTGCAGGCGCTACCCACTGGCATTGAAAGAATTTTGATTGGTTTCTGTCTCGTGACAATCACATCATCGTACCGACCGCGAATTCTATAGCTGGCGGTGACATGTGTGCTCGATACTGTTGATCTCCATAGCATGACGATCCCAACCAAACGTTCCGTGCGCCAGTCATCATCATCCATCGCGATCTGGTGACCGCGTTTAGTCGCTGCGAGACAAGTTAGCAATACACGCGTAGTACCCGGTTTCTGGCGCACGTACAAGAGACCACCGAACGAGCCGTCCGAGTCCTCAGCCTCGGACTCCTCCTTGGCGGCGGCCTTGGGGGCCTCGGCGCTGCCAGTCGCGGCGGCAGCAGCGGCCGGGGCGGCGGAGGCGTAGGCGTCGGGGTTGGCGATGCGGTCCTTGAGCTCCTCAATCTCGGGCCAGGAGAAGTCGGTCTCGATGGCGACGGCGAGCACCTTCTTGTAGCCGTTGACGACCGAGTGGAGGACCGAGGGCAGGGTGGGGAAGCTGATGGCGAGCGAGATGCAGGCGACGGCGCTGATGGCGCTCGTCAGCGTCTTGAGCAGCTGCTCCTCGCCAATGTCCAGCACGCTGGGCTCGAAGCACTGGCCCTCGTCGTAGACCTGCGCAACGCCCATGCCGAACGTGAAGGGCGAGATGTTGAGCATGTTGAGCAGCGTCGCCTCGGACGGCCCGACCTTGGCGCCCTTCTCGACCAGCTTCAGGTCCGTCGTGATCTCGATCGTACCACGCGCAATCTTGGTCGGCACGCTGAGCGCCTGGAAGAAGGACGTCTTGCCGGGCTCCATGCCGGTGTTGCCAGCGGGCACCCAGACGTCGATGGGGGCGAGGGCGCCGGCGCGGGCGGGCGCAGCGACGCGGTTGGCAAGGACGAGGTCGCGGACCTCCTTCAGGTCGCCGTTGGTGAAGACGAAGCCGACGTTGCCCTTGACAAAGGGCAGGAGACGCTCGTACTCGGGGGTGTCGTTGATGAAACCCTTGAGGGCACGGCGAACCTAGAGGGGATTGTTAGTAGGTGACGGCCAGAGAGGTTGAGCGTATTGGTTCGGCCAGTTCGTCGTACCATAGTGTTCTTGCCCATCAGGACAACGCCCTTGCCGCGGAGGGAGTGGCGAATCTCGTGCATCTGCTGGGACGAGACATTGTCAATCTCAACGATGAAGATTGACTTGTACTCCTCGAGCAAGCCCTTAAGCTTGTCGAAGTAGCCGGCTTTGTTTGCAGTCTTGCCCCCCATATCTTCTTATGATAAAGGCAGGGTATTTAAGGGCAAGGGGATTTTTCTGGGTAATTAGGTGATGGTGATGGTGTTGTTGGATGTTGTGTAGGAGAAAGCCATCGCGAATCCAGAACAATAGTTTTCGCCTGTGCCCGCTAATTTTTTGTGCCAAATGACACCGCTTAGCGAGATGTGTGTGTTTGCTGTGCCCGCTAATTCTTTGTGCCAAATGACACCGCTTAGCCAGCGGTGTGTGTTTGCCCCATACTTTTTGCCTGCTAGGGCTTGCAGAGAGCGTCGCCATTTTCGGCTTAGCGCAGAGTGGACCTAAGTACCAATGTACAGTTTGGAGAAAAGGTACATGCGCAATGTATCTTTTTTCTCCGAAGAGGTTCTGCTCTGGGAGACTCTTATTCGTATATGAAAAAAGTGCTCTCGACTGCCAACGCGACGACAATCAAGAAAGTCCCATCTGCCTGTCACAGGCCCTGGCACGCTCAATATGAAGATTCCATACAATCGCCTTCATACACACAGCAATGTCCTGTTTGCTGCGCGGGGCGGAAAAATTCACACCTTCAACCTGCCAGACGGCACTCACATTGCAAAATGGCAGCACCCTGAGCTACAGACATGTATAGTGGCCGACGCCGAGGCTTCCCCGGCAGCAGAAACAGGACAGCAAGATGCGGACGACTCTGTCGTGGCCGATGAGGAGGTACAGCAGCCGCCTTCCAAGCGCCAAAAGGTGACCCCGGGTGATGGCGATGGCGAGCACAAGCGCGACGACGCGGAGAAGAAGACTGGCGGCAGAAGGGCGCGCGGCAAAGAGCAACGGAAGCCGAAGCCGATCCCAGTGCCGGATCGTCCCACAATCATCCAGCTGACAACGACCAGCGATGGAAGCCACCTGGTTGCCGTGTCGAGCCATGACAAGGCGGTATGGGTCTTCAAGCACGACGGCGCCGGCCATCTCACCGAGCTCAGCAAGAGGTACAACACCCATCCCATCATCCTCCTTGTCCGACTAACAACCACCCTGCCGTTAGAGTCATGCCCAAGCGGCCCTCCGCCATCACCGTGTCGCCAGACGCAGACGCAGACGCGCAAATCCTCGTCGCCGACAAGTTCGGCGACGTCTACGCCATCCCGCTGATCAAGAGCTCCGAGCCGTACGTGCCGCCCCGCGCACCCTCCTCCTCCGCCACTGCCGGCTCTCCCACCGGCGCCCCCGCGCAGCAGCCCGCCGCCACCGTCCTCACCGTGCACTCCAAGGGCAACCGCGCCGCGCTCGCCGCACAGCAGCGGCAGCTAGAGCACCCGACCGAGGCCATCCGCGCCGAGGGCCCGGACTTTGCGCACACGCTGCTGCTCGGCCACGTGTCGATGCTGACCGCGCTCGCGCTCGCCGAGGACGCCCAGCGCCGGCGCTACATCCTGACCGCCGACCGCGACGAGCACATCCGCGTGTCGCGCTACGTCCCGCCGCCCCAGCCGCAGCAGGCCCACGTCATCCACGGCTACTGCCTCGGCCACCGCGAGTTTGTCGGCGCCATGACCACCGTCCCGTCGTCCGCGCCGCCCGGCGCCCACCTCCTCGTCTCCGCCGGCGGCGACGACCACCTGCTGGTCTGGGACTGGCTCCGCGGCAGCCTCCTGTCGCGCACCAGCATCCTGACCCCGGCCACGGAGGTCCTGCCGCAGACGCGCACCGTCGCCGTGTCCAGGCTGCTCGCGCTTGACTGTCCCGGCCAGCACGGCCCGCAGACACACATCGCTGCGATATGCGAAGGGTGAGTTTTTCTTTTTCGCATCCCGAGAACAAGGACATTTCCGGCCTTTTACCCGCTGATCCCCACTCCCCCCTCCGGGCCCCGACTAACACGCACCCGTCGCCGCTCTCCCGTAGCATCCCTGCCGTCTTCACCTGGCAGCTTGTCCAAGACAACACCCTGACCCGGCTGAGCGTCATCCCGCTCCCCGGAAACCCGCTAGACGTCGCCGCCAGCACCGCCAGCGACGGCGTCGCGAGCCTATCCGTCGCGCTGCACGTGCCGGACGGCCCAGGCGACGATGCCGTGGCCCGCAGCCTGCACACCATCCGTCTAATGGTCGACGACGACGGCCGCCTCGCCGTCGAGGCGATGGCGCCCGTCGGCGACGCGTCGCTCGAGGTGGGTGAGCAGGAAGTCACCGAGGGGGATGTCCGCACGCTGTTCTACACGGTCGAGCACCTGCGCAAGCAGCAGGCCGGTGGCCAGGAAGAGGGCGAGGCGGAGCAGCAGGGAGAGAGTGTTGCCGAAGAATAGAAGCAAAAGTGCGGATTACGAGTCCCCGAGTAGACGGAAAAGGATATAGGGCAGCATCAACGTGGCTGGCCCATAAACAGGCTACAAGACGAGTATGGGTTCTGCATATGAAGATGCTTGTTTGGCGACCGATAGTCATGTTACGAGACGAGTATAGATTCTGCACATGAAAATACGGTTTCGCGGCCTATAAACGTGTCACAAGACGAGCATGATTCTGCATGTGAAAATACTGTTTCGCAAGCAAAATAACAAACGATGGAATTGATTGAAAATCACGGTCTAATAAGTCGCACAACAAGCCAAGTATGAAATTGGGAAAGTAACGAGTCCCCAGGGATCTCTAAAATAAAACGCCAACCAGTCGTCAGTCTTCTCTCTCCATTACCGTCATAGCCCCTTGTAGGCGGTTCGGGGCGAATACAAAGTCGCTTGGCATCTTGGACAAAACGCGACTCTGGCACAAAGAGCTGAAGCCCCCAACCCCACCCATGTCGTCACTTTTCCTTCGCTCCATTCGATGCAAAAATAGACTTCTCTTGCTAACGGGGTCGCAGCTTACTGCGAGGCGCACTGCATGCCCTCACCGCCGCCACCGGCAGCTCCGGCAAACCCGGCGCCAAATCCTGCGCCGCCACCGGGCCTGAACTCGCCGTGCTGGTGTTGCGCGCCGTGCCTTTCTTCATCGGCCCGCTTTTGTTGATCGGCATGTGCCTGGACAAAGGCACGGGTTTCCTCGGGGACCTCTTGGAGATCGGTCGGCTCGGTCATGGACTCGGCGGGGGGGACGTTCTGGATGGCGGGCGAAGGAAGAGCCTTGCGGAGGGCCTCAAACGCGGCTGGGTCCTGGGTCCAATCCTTTTCGGGCATCATGACTTCGAAGCTGACAAAGAGATCGCCATGGTCATGGTGGCGGTGGGAAGGCATACCTTCGCCAGAAATGACTCTCATGGAGCCTTTTCAAGGTTGAGAGTTAGTCTTGGGTCAAGGTGTCAAGGTAGGGAAGGTAGGGTGGGATCATACCTGTGGTAATGGCCTCGCCCGGGAGAACGTCAACGCTGAGCCAGCGATCGTCCAAATGCTCAATGTATACGGTACCGCCGGCGAGGGCAGTGACCAGGTCGATCTTGCAGGTGTAGAAGAGGTGGTCTTCTATGCGCTTGAAGCGGGGATGGGGCTTCTCTTGAATCTCAAAGACAACGTCACCAGCCTGGATGCCAGGGGCCTGATCACCGTCGCCACGGAATTCAACCCTGGTGCCACTGCGGACACCCTTGTCGACGTGGACGTGAAGGACCTTGCGGTCAACGACCGTCTTCTTACCGTGGCACTGCTTACAGCGATCCTTATCCCTGATGCTCTCACCCTCTCCATCGCAGTCGGTGCATTGAGTCTGGAAGCGCTGAGTGACGCGACCCATGTTGCGTTCCAAGATTTTGATGCCGTGGCCGTGGCAGCCGGGGCAGGTTTTGGCAGCGCCGCGCTTACCGCCATGGCCGTCGCATTTGGAGCAGATGATGGAGCGCTGGAGAGCCAGCTTGGAGACCTTGCCACGGTAAATGTCCTCGAGCGAGACCATGTGAGTATGGGCGATGGTGCGAGCCTTGCGAGGGGCGGCCCTGGAGGCGCCTCCCATGCCGCTGAACATGCCGGGGAAGCCTCCGAAGCCACCAGTATGGCCAGAGAGATACTCGGCAAGAAGGTCTTCGGGGTTGATACCACCGCTAGCGCCGCCCATGCCGCCCTCAAGGCCAGCCTCGCCATACTGGTCGTAGATCTGTCGCTTTCGAGCGTCGGAGAGAATTTCGTAGGCGTGGGAAATGGCCTTGAACTTTTCTTCGGCCTCGGGATTGTTGGCATTCTTGTCTGGGCGTTTGTCAGTCGGGCGGGTGTACGGTGACGGGATAAGGCTGGTTGGGCATACCCGGGTGGAACTGAAGCGCGCCGTTCTTGTACGCCTTTTTAAGCTCAACGTCGGTGGCAGTGGGCGAGACCTTAGTCGAGCATCAGCATGGAATCGTCGACAAGAGAGGGTGGGGGGACAACGTACGCCAAGGACATCGTAGAATTTGGTTTCGATGACCATTGTGATGGTTATGCAGACTGGTTCGTTCTATAGTTGCAGATAATGAATGGCTTGAAAAGCAAGGATGGGCGACGCGATCGCTGACAGCTCAGCTTGGGGGAAACCGGCGACAGGATGACTGTTGTTGCCACTGATTAGTCACGATGATTGTCAGATGTTGGCGGGCGAGGCTGTAGCCTGGAATAGAAGATGGTCGAAGGTTGTGAGGCGAAATGGTGGTGGGAAGGAAAAGAGCAAGGTCTGGCTACGATACCAGAGGCAGTGATTCGATTTACAGTCGACTGACGGGCGGCTCTTTGTTATTCGGGCAGGCGATGGCTCGGATGGAAAGACAAATGCTTGGCGCCAGAAGTGAGGGCTCGCGAAGGGAAGCGAGCAGGGTGTCAGGGGATGCAGTCAGCGCAACGTACCTGAAAACGTGGTGATGCGTCGTAGAGGAAGAAAGCAGTTGCAGAAGAAGGCAAGCGCTTGAGACGGGCGATGTCCAAAATTTGGTGGAGCCGACAGGCTTTTGCAAGGGCGGAGAGATTCTGTTATCGCGAGTTGACTGGCGAAAAGAGAAAAGTCGGCGGGACGAGGTGGAAAAAGTCAAAGATCAGATGAGTTGCCAGGCTAGGCTGGGTCGGATGAAGGCGAGCAGGGAGAAGGGGCGAGAAGACAGAAGAGAGAGGATGGAAGAAGAATGGGAGATGGGAAATTGGAAAACGAGGCGACAAGTTGAGTTGGCGAGATCGGGCGGACCAGGCCTGGTTGGTGCTACAGGTAGGTACTACAGGTACTACCTAGGTTAGTAGGTACTAGTTAGGCTAGGTAGCGCTAATTATAACGAAGCTTTGGTGCTGAGCAGTACAGATTACAAGTGAAGGAACTGGCGGCAGGGCCTTTGAGCGCACAGCAGCTGGTTGGACGGGCCGCCGAGGCGCCTGCCCAGTACCCAGGGGTACCAATAAAGAAGTGAGTAGTGAGTACATGTGCTCCAAGGCTACTGAGGAAGAGGAGCAGGGCCCCACCCAACACCCGCTTCATGGAATTTCGTCGAAGACGGTCGACCCTGTGGCGCTGCTGATCCTCGGCCTATCGGAACAGCGTATTACCTCAACCTCCGCCTCAAAGTGGGCCAGCTGTTCTTCCATCGGGGGTACCTATGTACCTACCCGGGATGCCTTTCGCTTTGCCTTGCCGGTTCGCCTCCTCTCAGCTTCTCCTTCCGACCGGAGCAGCAGAAACACAAGGCGTGTGAAAGAAAAAAAAACGAAACAAGCCAAAACTAGTTCGAGAAAGAAAAGGGGGTATATTGTCTTGTTCAACCAATTAAAAGCCCGTTACCGAAAAGCAAGCAACCATGGAAGCAATTCAGCCACAACCCACCCACCTAGCACATTGCTCATTATCAGCAATGACGACGCTGCATCACCAACCACAATACATGACCAACACCAGCACCAATCCATACCACATCTCCATGTCACACCGTCCTCATGCCGCGCCATGTAGTTGTTGCCTCGTACTTGCCCATCGTCCTCAAATGTGAGCCCCATTAGAACGCGTCCTCAAAAGGACAGTCGACGCTGTCATGCCCATCCCGCTCGCACACGGCGCACCACTTGTCGGGGTCCATCACCCCGCTCTCCTTTCCCGCGACCGGACCAGATTCCATCGGGTTCGGCATGATCTTGATCGGTGCCGCAGTTTCCGTCCCTTGCTTCGACCGGGCCGTGGTCAGGGGTGCGGGACGGGCGACATCCTCGCCACCGTTGCTGTACTTGTGCTGCAAAGTCGGCGGTGCCTTGAGTGTGTCGCGATCTCCGGCTTTGCCGCCGCCATCTGCATTAGAGACGCTCTTGCCGCCTTCGGGTCCAAACATGTTTGTGCACGTCAGGATGTCATGACCGCTTGTTTCACAGATTTCGCACCACAATGCGCTAGTCTCGGACGAATAAGTGTCACTCTCGGGCATGGTATCCAATGTGTTGCCTCGTCGGTGTGCTTGTGCCAACGTCTCGGGCGAGCGAGGCTCCGCATGTGCGGCAATGACGGTGTCGCGAGAATCCCTCAACGAGCATCCATCATGTTGCCTTGCCTTCTGGCCCTTGTCCGCAGCGGTCCCGCGGCGGAGGTGCTCGACTTCTCGCTCCAGCTCCTCTTGTCTGTTATTCTTCTTGTCGAGAAGCGCCTGTAGTTCCGTCACGCGCCGTTCCAGATGATCGCGGCCCGCTCCGTTGGTTGCCGACGCCGCTTGCTCGTTCAAGGCGTCGCGCAGCGTAGGCGTCTGCTGATGCTCTTGGCCAGGAACCGAGTCGCGACTGAGAGAATGGATGATGGCCTTGAGCCCACGAATCTCGTCCTCCTTCTGCTCCAGCTCCTTGGCCAGGGACGACTCGCCGCCACCATTTCCCTGGCCTCCGGGAGAGCCCGACTTGTCACGCTCACGGCGCAGCTCGGATCTGGTTCGCTCGACCTCGCCGCGCAGAAACTCGGCCTCACCTCGGGCTTCGGCCTCGCCGCGGCGCGCATCTTCGAGGCCCTCTTCAAGCTCCTGGACGAGTTCCTCTAATTGCTTCAGCTGGTCGGCGACGGAATCCACGTCGACGTTTCTCGACTCGAGTTCTCTAATCTCGGCCATGAGTTCTTCCATGCGCTTCTCGTACACGCGCTCCGTCTCGGTGCTGGCAAGCTCCAGCGTATCAATGGTGCTGCGAAAGTCGGCCCGGTGAGAGTCAAACTCTGCCGTCAGCATGGCCATCTTTTCCGTCTTGTCGCGCAGCATCAGGCGGAGCTGAGCAGAGTCCTTGTCATCCATGCTATTCCTGACCTGTCGCGGGCCGTCCGACTGGTCGATCAGGGACTGCAGCTCGACCAGGCTGCTTTCCATCTCGGCGAGCGTGCTGGCCTGTTCCTTGAGTTGCGTGTCCCGGTCCTCCAGCTGGCTCTTGAGACGCTCAATCTCTTCCTCGTTGGCATTGTTTGCGCGCGAAGCTGGCCGTCGCAAGTTAAAGGCCGAGGCTGACGTGGACAGTGCCGGGTGTCTGGCGGCGCGTTGCCCTTGCCCCGGTGGCGCAACGTCGTCGTCAAAATCCATGACGGCCCCGCCACCCATGGAAGAATTGCTACGCTGGCCAATGTTCAGGCTGTGATCCAAGCGTGCAAGCTTTGGCTTGCTTGGGTCTCCTGTGGTGCCGCGGACACTCTGAGCAAATCGATTGACTGGGCTGGCCTGCCGCACCACCAGCTTTGAAGGAGATGGTATAGACGGTCGCGATGCTGGGGTTATCTGAGTTCGGCGGAGGGGCGACTCGGGTCGCGGGAGCGACATTCGAGGGCGCGACTTGGACTGGGGACTGGGCGCTCGCGCACCGGGCCCAATGGATGCACTCAGCTTGGGCAAGGCCGGGATCGGTGGCGTATACCCGGAGCTCTGGCCGGGAGCGCGGCGGTTGGCGGTTGGCGTTGGCGTCGCAGGGTAGGCGGCATGGCTGGGCGACTGGCGACGAAGGGCCTTTGAGAAGGGGACGAAAATGCCAGAGCCTGGAAGGTTGGTGGTGAAGTAGGATATGCTAGGGGTAAGGAGGTTAGCGAGCGAGGAGGGCGAGGATTGGCGACTGCGGGCAATTGCGGGCGATCCCGGGCAGACTCACCCATCAACATCTCCGCTGTTTTTGCCGCGGGGTGCAAACTCGCGGTTCAATTCGATGCCGACGAACTGGCCCTTCTTCCCCTGGACGATGCCGACAAATCGCACGACGCCGCGAAGACCGCCCGGGACCTCGACGGTGTCGCCGACGACGACGCCGGGGAAATCGTCAGCAGAGGCGGGCGGGCCGGGGGTGGCGGGAATCATGGCGGTGGGATCGCTGAGGACGGTATCTAGACCGTAGGTTTCGCTAACATCGGGGATGCTGGCGAGGGTGGTAGGGGTGAGGAGGGCAGCGACCGACGCCTTGCGCGACAAGGCCTCCGACAGCCTAGAATGGGCGGCAAAGGCGGCGTTGAGGTTGGGGGTGGAGGCGGAGAGAGCGACAGGCCTGCGCAGGATGCGACCAAAGGACTTGCGCGTGCGGAGGGTCGAGGTCGACGTTGTTGTTGTGGCCATGATGGGATGGGCGCGGGAGGGGGCGACGGAGCCCCTGCTTGGGAAAAACTGGGCTGCCGATGGTGGGTAATTCTGAACGCTGGAGAGAGATGGGATGGTGATGATGGCGCCGGATCGGCTGTAGCTGGTCAAGGACGATGGGATGGGACAAAAGAATGTTGGCGACGAAAGAAAGAAAGAAAGAAAGAAAGAAAAATAAAATAAAAAGAAATCCCATGCGTGTAGATGGGAGAGCGAGCAGAGCCGCGTTTGAAGGAGAGAGAGCGAGAGAGATTGAGGGGGGGGGCTGTAGCCAAGTAAAGTAGCCTCCAGTAACTGAAGCAAGACGACCTACACGGGGTTCATCCCATGTGTGTTTACATCTTGTCTTCCATGTCTTTTGTATCTTGACCATTTTCTTCATTTATTTTTGTTTAAATTTCAGTCATCTTTACTATTGTATTCATTTTAGATGTTTTACCTATTTTATCTACCTTCTCCACATCTTTCGTTTTATTCTTCTTCTTTTTCAAGTTTCCCGTCTCGACTGTACGGCCTTACAGCGTATCTCCCGCTGTAGCACCGGCCTGCTGCACTAGTACTTGGCTTGACTGGTTGCACAGCGACGAATAAACAATAAACAACAAACAACGACAACTCTTTACAAAAACCGAATAACAATCAAGGAACAGGTATAAATCCCATGTAGGTATCAAGGAAAGGCATCAATCCTGTGCAGGTAACCGGGAAATTATCCATGCTTAATCATATGGACCCGTATATTGTACATCAATCTAACATCGAGCCGTTCAAAGTCTTACTTGAGCCCACCCGACCGCCAATAGCTAATAGATTGTCCGGCATGATGACCATTATTAGCTTACCTTTTTTTTTCTTTTTCTCTTCCGTTTAATATTGGCCTAGTTTCTCAGACAATCCATCTACCTCCTGATACATACCTTGTGTCAATCTTTCACACACCTCGTCTCACATTTGAGAGCTTGATGACGCAAGAGAGAAGAGAGGCGCTTTGCCCAGTTGACCGCTTTTGCATGCCATCTGTCGTCGGCTATCCATGCCGTCTGCTATCGTGATTATTGTTACACTCGCCACCTTGCTTTGCCTCCCCAAAGTATACATCTCGTAAACACGCCTCAGTCCTCAGTCAGGGGAACCGTGATCTCGCTCAATGATATCCTCACGCGCCAGCGGCCGAGTTCCATCGTTCAACACCATCGCCTCTCGATGCTGTCTCCGTAGCCGTCGCTCCTCGGCCGAATGCTCTCGAGCCCTTCGAGCGAGGCCTTCTGTCGGAAGTGCCCTTATCTCGCCGCCAACCTCCATCAGGAGGTCCGGAAGCTCACGCGCGCGCCGGGAGCTGTCCTTCTCCACCAAGCCCGATCTCTCCAGCGCCTGCTGCCCGCGCCGGCAGAACTCAATCCTGCCAATTATGTCCACGATTCGGTTGCTGCGCACCTTTTTGTAAGCCGAAAAGTTTTCCATTCTCTTCTTCGCCCCATCTCCCCAGTTTTGCTTGGCTAACCATTTTTCCACGAATTTTGCCTTGATAAGCGACTTAGCGCCATACTTGCTTGTCAACTCCTGAAGAAATTTCAAGCAAAACCTCTCCGCCGTGTCGCGTAGGTAGTATTCGTCCCAGTGCATGTTGGTGACGTTGGGCAAGTCTACGTCCTCGAGGCTCTGCTCCAGCGACCGAACAAGAGCCGAATACGCCTGTCGAGTATGCAACTTGGATAGCCCATCGAATCCTGCGTCATGGTCAGCCTGGTTCCCCTACTTCCCACACTACGCGTCATCCACTGCCGAGACCTACCATATGTTTGGCTTGTCAAAAGTGACAGGGCGCGCAAACAATAGATGCGCTCGTCGTAGCTTTTCACAGTGATGCCATAGAGTAAATATGCAACAGTGCTGGCATCGTTCACCGCCCGGTCGCAGAGGATCTTGGTGCACGTGTCGCGTATCGAGAAGTTGGGGTGCTCCAGAAGCTTGGTCAACGTGTGAAGCTGAAGCGCATCTTCTGTCTCTTGCGTGATGTATTGTGTCTTGGGCTCTGCTGGAGGTATTTCGTTATCATCCCGGATCATGGTCAAAAATTGGACCATGGTGCTGACGACGCCAAAGGCGGCCAGCCCAAGGCCGAGGAGCATGACGCGGTCATCTCGAACCAATGTCCAGAATCCAGCCTTGAAGCTCATGATGGCATACGATCATATGATGTTGTTATTGGTTCATAGTTGGTGTCTACTGAATCGAATCGAAGCGCGAGCTAGCGAGTGCGTATGTCGTATGTTATTATAGCGATGCGAAATATTGAATTGGAGATGAGGCAACAAGTCGCCTGTGGGAGGGCTGGCTACCTAAGACCTAAGACGACTCCGACCAGTAGTTATGTTGGTGCTAATTAATCAATAACCTAACTTATCAGGTAGTTAGCACAGTGGACAAGTACCTGCAATCGCCAAGCGCCCACACCTTGCTGGCGCAAAGTCCTTATCGATAACCGGCCCGCCATAAAAAAATCTGGACCGCTTCACCTCGTCCACCTTTTGCATTCACAGCGCAAATCTTGCCGACAACTTCAACTTAGAGACATGGCGGGCTCTCAGCTGAAGCGCCTCAAGGCGTCGCTAAGAGAGCAGGGAGTCATTGGGCCCCAACAGTCGAAAAAGCAAAAGCGCCGCAACGCCGAAGAACAAAAGGGTCGCAACGACAAGAGGCTCCAGCGAGGCGTCGTCTTGTCAGGCATCCGCGAGCAGTTCAACCCCTTCGACCTCAAACATGCCGCAAGAGGACCAAAATTCGACGTCACCAGCAATGTTCCCAAAAGCGCTAGTGCTGCCAAGGGCATCCAAGGCCGGCCTGGCGCCGCCAAAGCTGCTGGCGAAGAGAGGGTAAGCAGCCTGCATCGCCCGCCTCCCCTCTCCCCCAGTACTGATGAAGCCCCTTTTAGCGCCGAGAAACCCTTTTAGTCGACATGCAGCGTCGTAACAAAGTCGGTGGTATTCTAGATCGACGATTCGGAGAAAACGACCCGACAATGGCCCCGGAGGACAAGATGCTGGAGCGTTTTGCTCGCGAGAAGCAGCGCGCCCACAAGAGTTCCATGTTTGATCTGGAAGAAGACGGCCCAATAGGCGGTCTTACACACGGAGGAAAGTCCCTCTCCTTTGACGACGACGACGACAACGGCGCGCTGCTCGACGACTTTGCCGAGGAAGATCTCGACGCCGACGACAGCGATGGCTCTGTTCGCGAACGACAGCGTTTAAAGCGTCTACGTGGTCTCGCAGAAGAAGACGGCGCGAGCGATCAAGAACCCGACCGCAAAAAATCCAAAAAGGAGGTCATGGAGGAGATTATTGCCAAGTCCAAGCAACACAAGTACGAACGCCAGGCTGCCAAGGAAGACGACGACGAGATGCGGGCAAAACTAGACAAGGAGCTATCCAGTATACAAATGCTGCTATCATCATCAGCGAAGAACAAGCGGCCGGGAGACTCGGCCGCAACGGCCGCAGCCAGCATTGCGGGTGTTGAACGTGAGGAATTTGACAGAAACTTCGACATGCAGGTGAAACGTCTCGCACAAGATCGCCGCGCACAGCCTCAAGATCGCACGAAAACGGAAGAGGAAAAGCTGGAAGAGGAATCGAAACGTCTACGTGAGCTGGAAGACAAACGTCAACGACGAATGCGCGGCGAGGAAGTCTCAGACAGCAACGAGAGCGAGGACGACAAGGGCAAGAAAGCAGCCAGTGATGACGAGCAATCAGATGACGACGACGGTTTTGGTCTCGGTGAGGGTCTCCGTACACGCACAACAGCCACCGATCTTGGACTTGACGACGAGGACAATTTTATCATTGATGATGACCTGGTCGCGAGCGGTTCAGATCTAGATATCGCAGACAGCGGCGATGAATCAGACGATGAATCCGGCGGCGACTCTGATGCTGCAGAAGATGAAGACGAGGATGACGAATTCACAAAGGGTCTTCTTAATGAGGAGGAAAGCCTCAATCCAGCCTTTCATGCCCCCTCGGCCGCGACAGCCTCTGCGCTCGAGAGAGGAGACGAGCACGGCCTTCCATTCACATTTCCGTGCCCGGAGACTCTAGACGACTTGCAAGCCATCATAGTAAAGTATCCGCACGAGAGCACACCAAAGATTGTACAGCGCGTGCGTGCGCTTTACCACCCCAAGCTCAACGCGATGAACAAAGAACGCCTCGGCAACTTTTCCAAATCCCTGGTTGACTATGTCGCTGCACCATGGGACGCGGCCACAGCACCGCCATCATCCGTCGTCGAAAACGTGGTGCGTCACATCCACTCTCTTGCCAAGATGTTTCCCATCGAGATCAGCAACCAGTTCCGTCACCACCTAACGGAAATGGGGGAAAACCGCACCCTTACGCTCGAGCCATCGGATCTTCTCCTTCTAAGCGCCATCGGCAGCGTATTTCCTACCTCGGATCACTTCCACCAAGTCGTCACGCCTGCCATGCTGACCATCGGTCGCTATCTTGGCCAAAAGATTCCGGTACAACTTGCTCATTTCGCGACCGGCACGTTCCTCTGTGTGCTGTCGCTGCAATACCAAGTGCTGGCGAAGCGGTACGTGCCGGAAGTCATCAACTTTGCCGTCAACACGCTGTGCGCAATGGCTCCGCAGCCGATAAAAATGACGACGACGATACCGATACACGAGAATTGCGAAAGGCGGTTCATCACGGCCGATGCCAAAGTCCGCAAGCTGCGCTTCACCGATTGCGTTCCCGAAGAGGCTAGTTTCACGGGTCCAGCCGCAGAAGCCGCTACCATTTCGGCCTCGATCCTGGCAACGAGTTTACAAGTCCTCGACGCCGCGGCGGACTTGTGGACGGGTAAGGCTGCCTTTATCGAGACCTTTGCGCCGGCGGTCGCCGCGTCCAAGCAGCTCTCCTCGTCGGCCATGCTCCCCGCCTCCGTCTCGCAGCAAGCCGGCAAGCTGGCGACCAAGCTGGAGCGCATGTCTCGGCTCGCACACATCGCGCGGCGGCCGCTGGAGCTGCACCAGCACCGACGGCTCGCGATCAAGACCTTCATCCCCAAGTTCGAGGAGACGTTCGACCCGGACAAGCACTACGACCACGACAGGGAGCGGGCGGAGCTGGCCAAGCTGCACAAGGAGCACAAGCGCGAGCGCAAGGGCGCGATGCGGGAGCTGCGCAAGGACGCCAACTTCATGGCGCGGGAGAAGCTGCGGACCAAGGTGGCCAAGGACGAGGCGTACGAGAAGAAGTTCAAGCGGCTGGTGGCCGAGATCCAGAGCGAGGAGGGCCGCGAGTCCAACGCGTACGAGAGGGAAAAGTCGGCACGGAAACGCGCCAACAACCGGTAGAGGAAGGGGTGATTCTGTTTTTTTGGTGTATACATTTACGGTCGGAGCACATGCGGGACTTGCTTTTAATCTATTTCCTGATTCGCTATCTTGTCTATATCTGTTCTGGAGTCGTGTTCTGCCAGCAGCCGGCTCTGTTCGCCTCGTACGGGGTCCTCTAGCTTGGCATAATTCATGGCCGGATCTGTTGTCTTCACATCACCATTGAACAATCTGTCGAAGCCAGCCTTGGCACACAGATACTTATTACCAGGTGGTGCAGTGTAGCTGTATTCATGTATTCATGTGCGAGTGTGGGTCTTTTGACTGTGACAGCGAAAATCCTTTGTCGTTTCGATTCTTCCCTCACAACACTTGATCAGCTAACGAAACATCCAGCAGGGCCAACATGCTGAACCGAACCGATGAACCGATCGCTTTTTCTCGCCGATGGCCTCGGTATGCCCGGCGGCCCGAGCCTCTGGAGCGTCATTGACTGGGACCACCGACGACTAGTCGTTGTCAAGATGGATCAGGAGCAAGACGAGCCCGACGCTGCCTTTGCCGCTCTTCTTAAGCACATTGACCATTTGCCTTCTGATGTCTACCTGATGCATCTTTCGCCCTCGGGCCGCATTCTATCTTCGTCCAACGACCCAAAGGACGACGAGACCAGGGTCGTCTTCCGGCCGCCAGTCAGTGCAGCGCAGTTGCCCGACGGTATCGCCACCATATCTCGGGCAGAACTCCAAGAAGTTGCGAGGCTCGGTCCCAATGTTGACTTAGTTGTCTGCCCCAAGTCTACCAAGCCCGACGACAGGGTACGTCAAATGGACAAGCGCAAAATTAACGACTAACTTGGCTGCAGTTTGTCTTCAAGTACTTCTTCCTCTTTCAGAACTTGCTCCTTCATTGGCACGAAATGGGCCTCTGGTGTCGCCTCAAGCATCCCAACATTGTCCCCTTTGACAAGGTGGTTGTAGACGAGTTCGAGGGACGCATTGTTGGCTTCACCTCCAAATACATAGCCGGCGGCACGCTCAACGAAAATCCGAATCGTGTTTTCAAGTTGAAGTGGCTTCATCAGCTTATGCATGTTATTGATGACCTTAATTTGAAATTTGGAATTGCTCATCAAGACGTTGCCTGTAGGAACATGGTCATTGATGAGTCAACCGACACGCTGCTTTTATTCGATTTCGATTTCTCTGCTCGCATAGGAATGCCGGACTACTCGGAGCCTCGCAACGACATCAAGGGCGTTGTCTTTACCATGTATGAGGTCATTACCCGCGATCAAACTCGCCGTGCGAAGCGGCACGAGGATCAAGATTTATCAGCGGTTGATCAGATGGAGTGGTCCAAGCACCCCGATATCCGGCTGGACCACCCCGTGCACGACTTCCGCAAAGCCCTCGACGACTGGCGCGAAAAGAGGCGAAACGGGAAGCAAATCTCGGTCAACACAGACGCTCCAAACGCGGTTGACTGGCCAGGACTTCCCGACACGGCAGCAGAAGATGGTGGAGAAGAGCAGAAGACGAAGAATTGGGTTCCTGAGTTCCAGAGACAGTATGATTGGAAGAAGGCCGACCTGCTGAAAGAGGGAAAGGTGGTTCTGAATTGGCAGAGGCCAGCTCAGGAGTGGCCGGAAATAGACAACGCCGGCAGCTAGGTACACTATTCACTACCAACGGCAGCACTATCCTATTATCCTAAGCAGTCAGGTCGCACTCTCGTTGATACTCTTTAATCTTGAATTCCTTGCTGGTACTGATTTCTTGCACAATCTGCAGACCATCCGGGTCTCCATGGTCGGTGGCCTCGTCAAGGTTGCCCTGGTCGAAATGGGCTTTGCAGCATCCTAGTTTACCTTACAGGGTTAGGGTTATCATCAGGCAAACGTACTATCGGGAGGTGCAAGGAACCCGGCCTCGTTTGCAGTCCAAAGACCAAAGCCGGTCTCGGAGTTTATTAGACGGCGCGTCATGCTATTATTATCCGAGAACGGGAAATCAACCGTAGCCAATTAGAGACAGCCCTCTCCTGAGTCGCGGAAGTGATCAACCCTTCATTTGCCTGCATGAACATTAATAAGCCATCCGGTCTTCTACTAATAGTGTCAAGCTCAGGGACACATTACTTGTTTCATGTTCAGTGGCACACCGAGGGAATCCGACTCGGGTTAAAGTTTGCTAATACGCTTAATCTCTCCTTAATTCATCAACTGTAGAGACGAGACACAGCGCTCCCAGGGAACTGTTGCAAAAGGTCTAGATGAAACAAGGGTAAAAGGTTGCGAGTTCCCCCCCTTTTCTTCTTTTTTTTTCTTCCTCTTCTTCTTCCTTTCCTCTTCCTTTCTCCTTCTTCTCTTCTTTTTCTTTTTCTTCCTCTCTTCTGTATCAATTCCCATGTGTGTTCTGCCTACTCCACCGCCGTTTCACATATTCAACAGCAACACTTATTAATATGACAAGCAAGGAAGTGAAGCCGCGTAATCGCTTGCGCCGCGGTAATTTATACTCGTGTCAACTTCTCCAACTACAGGTTAACCCACTCCGACCAAATCCCCATAGCAAGTGGCCTGCCTGCTGCTCCTGGATACCCTGGAGGCCCTGACTCGGACGCCTGTGAAGCTGTGGCCAAATGGTCTACTGTCGACTCGAGCATCCTGATATTATCCCTCCTATCAAGCCGGTAATGAACTTGGGGACCGCAATTCCGGTTTTGTCGCCAAGTGCGAGTTTCAAATTAACACCAGGTCGCCATGGCCGGCTCGAGTACCCATTCTCATTTTTGTACATCAAGACTAGATTTGATTGTGCGGATTGTGTATATAGAGGACCATGACCTCGAGCTCATCATCCCACAACTCATCAACTCATCAACTCTCAGCTCTCAACGCTCTACTCTCTTCCGTGCCATCTCTCAACCGAAAATGAAATCGTCAACCCCTCTCGCCATCCTCCTCGCCCTGCTACCGGCCGTCCAGGCGAAGATGGAGGCCGACCCCTGCTGGCTACCCGGTGATGCCTTGCCGTTAAACGCCGACGGCTCGCCGGGAGAGTGCCCTCCGCGTCCGCCCCCTGATACGTCGCCAAAGAACTCCAAGGGCTACAGCAAGGACACGTGCGCCCACATTCGCAAAACCTGGAGGAACCCTGGCATGGCTACCAGGCTCGGGGTACGAGTCTCTCTCCTTCCTTTCACATGCTCAAGATGGAGGAATGCTAATCCCAGTTCCTGCAGTGTGACGAATTTCCCAACTCCCAAGACATCAGCAAAGCATCGTGCGTCGAAATCCGCCAAAAATTCGGTAATAAGTTGGCCAACAATCTCGCGGTAAGAGTCTTCCTTCTTCCTTTCACATGCCCAAGATGGGCGAATGTTAATCCCAGTTCCTGCAGTGTGGCGAATTTGACAACTCCCAAGGCATCCCCGAGGACACGTGCGCTGAAATCCGCAGGAAACACGGTCATCAGGTCGCTCATAACCTCGCGGTGAGAGTCCTCCTTCCTTTGCGTGTACAAGATACGCTGGCTAATTAGTGTGTCCTAAGTGTGACGAGTTCGAACCTGCCGATGAATCGCAAAAGAACTCCAAGGGCATCAGCGAAAAGGAGTGCGCCGATTTCCGCCGCGACCACCCTGATGACCAACAGGGGGCTGCTGAGCGCGGGGTATGAGTCTTTCTCCTCCTCATCCATATCAGGTGTGAACCCCTAAGCTAATATATTCAAAGTGCGACGAGTTTGGACTACTCGGGTCTGATTAATGGAGCTGCGCCCGGCCGGCGCGGGTATCGCCGTGGCTGTGATGGCTATGATGGCTGTGATGGCTATACTGGTCTGAAATTGCCTGCAACTTATCAACCAAGTGTAAAATTCTATGTATTCATGTATGACTTCAAGTTTCAAGTCGTGGTATATAGAGGTCGAGCAGTCTCTTATAAGCAAGTTTCAACAACTTCAAGTCGTGGTATATAGAGGTCGAGCAGTCTCTTATAAGCAAGTTCCAACAACTTCAAGTCGTGGTATATAAACGTCGAGCATTCTACTATAAACAAGTTCCAGCAACTTCAAGTCGTGGTATATACAAGCCGACAAGTAGTCTACTATAAACAAATTGGCATAGCCACATGATCACGTCATCTCAGCAAGCGCCTTTTCCATGACGATGCGCCACTTTGCAGCGTTTCGCTGGAGCAGAAAGACGCAGACTTGGCTGACGATGAGGCAAAAGAGCGCGGTGGCGGTAAAGACCCAGCCCGGGCCGACGGCATCGAGCCAGGGCGCGGCGACGACGGTTCCGATGCAGCTGAGGAGGTTGCGGACAAAGTTGTTGACGGCGACACCGGCGGAGCTTCTTTTGCGGATGAATTCGGTGAGCATGGTGGTTGCGGCGGTCTGTTGAGGGGTTAGCTGGTGATGAGAGAAAGAGAGGGAGAGAGGGAGAGAGAGAGAGAGAGAGAGAGAGGGAGAGAGGGAGAGAAAAGGAAAGAGAAAGAGACAAGTAGAAAGAGAGAAAGAGAGAGAGAGAGAGAGAGAGAAACTCACAAAGACAAGCATAGAAGCCACGCCAAAGACAAAGGCCCCCGCGGCCGGAGCCAGCCACATGACGCCGTACTGAATCGTCCAGCCAAAGAGCAGCAGGCCGGCCGGATAGGCCGTCACCGCGATCCACGCATTCTCGCGCAGCCGGTCCTCGGGCAGGTAGACCAGACGGCCGTCGTCGCCGTAGCGGCCGGCGCGCGCCGCCTCGCGGGCCATGATGTGGTCCAGCCAGCGGCCGCCGGCCAGCGAGCCGGCAATGTAGCCCAGGCCCGACGGCAGGTAGAGCAGGCCGACCGTCAGCTGCGGGTATCCGTAGGGCGGCCGCGCAAACTGCTGCTGCACCGTGATGTTCATCACAAACAGGCTGCCA
Organism: Cordyceps tenuipes; assembly: GCA_025583755.1. Classification (NCBI taxonomy): domain Eukaryota; kingdom Fungi; phylum Ascomycota; class Sordariomycetes; order Hypocreales; family Cordycipitaceae; genus Cordyceps; species Cordyceps tenuipes. The sequence goes on from JANZYN010000030.1 coordinate 60,731, forward strand.
AACGCCAGCGCCGCCAGCGCCACCGTGATCAGCACCGGCGGGAACCGCAGGAACAGCAGCACCCGCAGCGGCGCCACCACGAACTTGTTCACGCCCGCGACGAAGCGCCGCGTGCGCACCTTGGCCGACTCCCGCGTCGACCGCCGCGCGAGCTGCTCTCCGGCCGTTGGCTCCGATGACTCCTCCGCCGCCGCCGGCACCAGCTCCCGCGGCAGCGTCTCCGGCAGCAGCAGCGTCAGGACCACGACGATGACGGCCCCGTACACGGCCAGGAACCACATGGTGGACGTCCAGCCGAGGCGCTCGGCCAGCGCGCCGCCAATGACGGGCGCCAGCAGCGGGCCGAGCAGCGGGCCCAGGTAGAACATGCTCATCGCGCGGCCGCGCTCGCGCGGCTCCCAAATGTCCGCAATGGTGCCGGCGCCGACGGCCTGGACGCTGGCCGAGGCGCCGCCGATGCCGACGCGCATCACCACCAGCATCGCCATGTTGACGCTCAGCGCGGCCGCGACGGAGAAGACGACGAACAGGCCAAAGGACGCCAGGTAGACGGTGCGCCGGCCCAGCTGCTCCGACAGCGCCGACCACCACAGCGGGAAGACGGACATGGCCACCATGTACATGGCGACGGCCAGGTTGGTGACGGTGGATGTGGTGTGGAAGTGCTCCGAGATGGTGTTGAGCGCGGCTGCCACACGGTTAGCTTCGGTTCGATTCATTCACGGTTCACAAAGAGGGCGCTCAAGAGCAAACGCACGGTAGAAGATGGAGGAGCCCAGCGGCGCGGCGGCGGTGGCGGCGGCAATGGTGGCGGTGATGGCCCATTTGGTCGGCCGCGTGTAGTCGTACGGGTTCTCGACCTCGGGCAGCAGCGTGAAGTGGCTCAGCAGGCCTCGCCGGTCGGACCGGGGGATGATGACGGCGTGTCTGGCGCAGGTGGACGATGCCCGCGACTGCACCCTGGAGATGGCGAGTTCGGCGGTGTTGAGGGGGTCGACGGCGCGGCCGTCTTGGTCGACGCCGGCGATGATTTCGGTGCGGACGGCCTTTTCTTCATCCCCATTCCGTGGCGAGTCTCGCGACCCGGAATTCTGTGAATGGATGGACGCTGTCTCCGAGGGAGTGTTTTCGGCAGACGGCCGTTGTTGGCCGGCCGGAGCGGTGAAGGGGGACATTACCGGTTAGCGGGCGGGACGGGTAGCGGTCAGCGGTCTGGCTCCGAGAGCCGGTGGTATGCTGGTCGGGGAATGCAGAGGCGGCTCTAATACATGTCGGGGCTGGTTAAAGATGGACTAGGTCAGGTCTGGCAGGAAGAGAATTGGAGATTAGAGGCACATTCGATTGAGAAGGACGAGATACTCAAGAAATAGATGGAAATCCGGGGAACGGACCCCAACCCAGCCCCAGAAGCCGAGGGCCGGCGAGTTGGTGGATGACGAGGTGCGCATTTCCATGGACAATCTGTCTGTGCCCGCTAATCTGAATGTGCTAGAAAGCCGGTACAATGCGACCAGTCACAATAGCACAGCGACCCGGGTAGCGCTACCCGAAGTGGTTCTCGTCAAGTTATCCCCGGTCGCTGTCCCCGCCCGGCGATACGCCGGCCGAGTACGGGCCCGAATAATCATGAATTCTTACCAAAGACAGAACAGACACGAATAAACATGCGCAAAATAAAAATATCCCACACGTCTTGTCACGACAGAAAACTTGGACATGCTGACCCTTTTTATTTCTATTGTTTTTGTTTTTATTTTTATTACTTACTTTACTTTCAATCAATACTAGCAAAATACATCATATCCCAGCACCACCACTCGCCGTTGACGCCGATCCACACCCCGCATACCCTATCAAACACTCCCAAGTTTAGAATGCCCCGTGTTTTGACTCTTTATTAACAATTAACCGTTAGGAACTCACTTAGGACCTCCCTTAAACTCTAACCGCGCCCCCCCGCCGCTCCCCGGTCGACGCATTCCAGTCCTCCGCCATCGCCCGGCCTCGCCTCCATCCACCGGCCCTTGACACCACGAGGCTTCGGTGAATTTCCCACTGGAATGCACTCTCCCGTTGCCAATTACCGCCCCAGACGCCCAATCACGGCCCTCCCGCCCCAAAGTACGGAGAATACTCCATCAACTTGGCCAATTGGGGTGGCCGACAGCTCTGGAATGCAGGCTAGCAACAGTCGCCCCCTCGACCTACCTCAATCAACTTGCCCCCAAGTAATCTTGGTCCCGTCAGTATGTCTCGTCAACATTACCCGCGTATAATGGCATGTCCCGGTGCTGTCTCGACAACAATCCCCAGACGAACCGCCCCTTAAGTATCACCCCCAGCCCCCCAGCCCATCCCCCCCCCCCCAATCCCCAGCCGTCCCAGCTTCACTCCCCCGGCTTCCGGCCCCCGTCATCATGGCCCTCACCATCACCCAACTCGACAGTCCCTCCAGCTTCCTCCTCACCCTCGAGCCGCTCGACACCTCCCCTGTCGCCCTCTCCACGCCGCCCCTCACCATCCTCCTCGACCCTCACCTGTCCTCCTCCTCCGCCGCCGCCGCCGCCCTCCCCCGCGCCGACATCATCCTCGTCAGCAGCTCCCGCCGCAGCGCCTACCACGAGCCCACCCTGCGCCTCCTCCTCCCCACCGCCGGCACCATCCTCGCCGTCCCCGCCGCCGCCCGCCGCATCCGCCGCTTCCACCCCGCCGTCCTTACCCTCCCCCACTGGACCGACCCCGACTCCTCCTCCTCCTCCATCCTCCGCATCCCCGTGCCCTCCGGCTCCCCCGACGCCGCCACCGACTGCAGCAGCACCCCCGGCGAACTCACCCTCACCCACCTCCGCCGCCGCCACCGCGACGACCCCCACGCCGCCATCGCTCTCACCTACCGCCCCCCCACCACCACCCCCAGTCCCTGGCGCCGCGCCGCCGCCCCCGGCCCCGGTCCCGGTCCTCGCCTCATGCTGCTCCCCCCGCCCGCCCGCCGCCTGCCCAGCACCCCCGCCCTCAGCCTCGCCTCCTCCTCCTCCTCCTCCTCGCCGCCATCCTCCGCCGGCGCCAGCCCACCACCGCTGCCGCACGACCACCGCGGCGTCTCCGTCATCTTCGCGCCCCGCGGCGTCCCCTACCGCACCCTCCAGGGCTACACCGCCGCACACCTCCTCCCGCAGGCCCTCCTCCCGCTCACCGCGCTACTACACCCGCTCACCCAGCAGTGCCACCGGCGACGCTTGCCGTTCCTCGCCGGCGCCGCGCCCCCGTGCGGCCAGCAGACGGCCGCGGCGCTGGGCCCGCGCGCCTGGATCGGCGTGCTGCTCTCCCACGACGACCACGACGACGACGCGGCGTCCAAGGCACAGCGCGCGCTGGAGGACAACAAGACCACGGCGGGGGGACGGACCGAGGTGCGCGCGCTGGCGCCGGGCCAGGAGCTGACCATGACCAGCGAGGGCGTCTGGGAGGAGGACGACCTGTTTGCCGACGGAGAGGATGCCGGCAAGGCGGCACGGCTGTTTGGGCTCGGGCTGGATATCGGCGCCGACGAGGACGGGCGTATCCTCGGCGGCGCGCTGGCGGTCGACTGGATCGATGCGGTGCAGTGAGGCTGCTCCGGGTTGGTTACGTAGTTGGTTGATTTTCCACCTACTGGTAGACCCTCATCTTCTTTTTTCTCTTTGTCTTTTCTTTCTTCCTTGTTTCCCCTTTTTTTCCTCTTTTTTTAACCCTTTATTCATCAGCTTCTTGTTAAGATATCCTGGGCAGGGAACCCTTGTCCGCCTCGATCCGCCGAGCATTTCTTTTGTTGATTTCCCCCGGCTTTCATATTGCATCTCCTCCATTTCTAATTCAATTCCCTTTACTACCAACGTCATCGTATCACCAGAGACAGCCAGAATATGCCATTGAAATATATTCACAGATGCAAACTGTCAGCCATGGGTATCATCGTATCACCATGCATCATGTATCCAGCTTTACGCCAAAAATAGCCCAGCTCGAGCCGGCAAACCGGCCAGCCCTCTGACAATACAACGCTCACCACCACTTTCCGCTCCGTCTTCACATGCCTCGCACCCCTCACTTCATCTGCTTCAGAATCTCGCCCAGGAAATCCTCAAAGCTCAGCGTAATGTAGCCGTCGCGGTCGTCGTCGTACTTTTTAAACACGTCCGTCATGCGCTTGAGCGAGATGCAGGCCTGGACAAACAGGTCGAAGCTCATGACGCCCTCGCCGCGCTTGTCGTAGGTGCGGAAGAGCAGCTCGACAAAGGACGGCGAGAGGCGGTAGCGGAAGGCGATGAGGGCGTCGGTGAACTCGGACAGCGAGATGTTGCCGGAGCGGTCGACGTCGAAGCGGTCAAACAGGGTGCGCCAGGAGCCGAGAAAGGACCACAGGCCGCAGAACTCGTCGAAGCCGATGCTGCCGTTGCGGTCGGCGTCAAACATGCGGATCATCATGCGCACCGTCTGGATGTCAAAGGCGGTCCAGTCCCCGTTGACGAGCGCGGCCGAGAGTTCCTTTTCGGTCAGATAGCCCCTGCCTGTACAACAAGAGTCAGCGGTAAGCGCGCGCGCGGTGTCTTGCGTACCCTCAGCGGGGCGCCACGTACCTTGCTTGTCGACGGCGTGAAAGAGTGGCCGTAGCGTGGCGTTGGAGGTCGCGTCGGCGCCGGGCGCTGGCGACGGCGGGAGTGCCGAGGTCGGGGACGGTCGACTGCCGGCCGAGGGTGGCGGCGGACGGTGGGAGGCGGTGCGGGCGGGCGGGGAGTGGCCATAGTTGGCGGGCTGGGGCGGCGTCGGGGACGGTCGGGCGTAGGGGTCCTGCGGGCGGGCGTACTGGTCCTTGAGCGGCGCGGGAGGGTTCTGGTTGTATCTCGGCTGCTGCTGCTGCGGCGGCGCGGGCTGTGGACGGTGCTGCTGAGGAGGCGCGGGCTGCGGGCGGTACTGCTGCTGTTGGGGAGGTCGGGCCTGGGGAGCGGGTGGCTGGCCAGGTTTCTGTCGAGGGGACGTCGTTAGTCGGGGCGTCGTGGTCAACAGAGGGTTATAAGGACGCATGTACCTCGTCTGGCTCGGCAAACCTGCAAGACGATAGCCTGGTTAGCGACAAACGTCGTCATGACGGAGCGGGGAGCTAACAACTACGGTAGCTTTTGGTGAGGGGCGCAAGGGACCTACCTGGGCAGCGAGTCTGGATCGTAGGATCTGTTGTAGGCCATTTTGCGTGCCTTTTGTCGGGACGGGCTGAGTGGTTCGGGAATAAGATTTTGATATGAATACAGAAATGAAAGAGGTCAGAGATAAGAAGGGGGCAACGGGGGGGAAATGCGAATGCCTTGCTGCTGTGAAAAAAAGCCAAGAAGAGAGAACGGCGGGGCAAAAAAGTGAAAGGTGTCGCGCTTATTTTAGGATACGACGGTGGGCGTGGGCGTTTGTGGGGACCAAGAGTTGGGCAGATGCTAAGTTGGTACCTACATACCTGTAGGTACTGTTAGTACTGTTAGTGGGCAGATGCCAAGTTGTTAGGTTACCTGTTAGTAGGTACCTGTTAGTTAGTGTAGGTAGTGGGGGAATGCCCTGAAGACTCTGAAGCCTGCCTGCCGAGGGGATTGCCTTGGCATGACGCACCTCGTGGGGGTGCTTATATTTATACCACGCCTAATATTAAGCCCAAGACAAGAATACTTTGGCATCAAGCAAACATTGTCAAAATGTCTCAGCGACCTTGCCACCCATCACGTCGGGGAGTTGTGCCGACAGTGTTGGGGGCGGGAATCCGCCATCTGGTGAGCCGCCTTGTTTCACCCGAGTCAGATTTGCAAGAGAATTGAGATTGGGTTGACTTGAGAATGATCAAAGATGCAAGTAGAAGAAACGAGAGAAGAGAGAGAACACAGATGGGTAGTCCTGAACAGTAAAAAAGTCAAGGCTGCATGTGCACAAACCACCACCATGACGCATGGCCAGTTGGGCTCTGTCTATTTAATTAATAACAAGACACTTGGGCTGTGTTTACGATTGTGTTGTTTATGCCCCCTTTTTTAATAATATGCGAGATTCGATTCATGCCGCTGATTCATGCCCATGATCGACCAGCAGGGCAGTGGTCTTGCAAGGATTGGTTATTAGTGCCGACTGGTGGGTGTAATAAGTTAATAACCGACGCAATGCGGGCAGGCGAGAAAGCAAAGATTGGTAAAAGAGTAACCGAGTTAGCAAAATTCCACAGTTTCATCTCTCAACTACCTCTGCAACCCTAATTTTTGGATCCCATCTTGCCAACCTTGAGTACCTCTGAGCGCTGTGTTGGCCGTCATATCCCGACCAACCAACAGCCATCAAGTCCCTTGACAACCCACTGGCGGGGCTTGGCTTGGCTTGGTCTCCGATGACCGATGGCCGATGACCGGTGACAACTTTAGTCATCCCGCCGTCGCTACTGCAACCCGGCCGCGAATAGCCTCATCCTGCCCTCTCTCACAACCTCCCAACGTCCCGCCCACCACAGCACCCCCGGCTGCTGCGCTCACAACCATGACCTCCTCCTCCGACTCCCGCTCACCCTCGTCCGACGATGCGGCCCCCGAAGAATTCTGGCTCTACGGATACGGGCAAGTCATTCTAAACCTTTCCATCCTCAACCAATTTTCTCTTTTTTATTTTCTTTTATTCTTTTTTTTTTTTCCTTTCTTTTCTTTTCTCTTCTTTTCTTTCGCTAACAACCTTCCGCAGAAGCCTCATCTGGAAACCTCCGCCACACTTTGGTAACAGCAACCCACCCACTCTCCGGCCCCCGGCCTCCAACCGCCGTTTCGCCGCATCACTGACATCCGTCCCCCCAGACCGGCGCATACCAGGCTACGTCACCGGCTACGTCCGCCGCTTCTGGCAGGTCCCGTCTCCCCCTCCTCCTTGAATGCTTTCTTCCTCCACTGACACCCCCTTCACAGGCAAGGTAAACTCGCTGCCTCATCACAACTTCACCCCCTCCACCCAACTGACCACCACCAACCCCAGCGAGGACCACCGCGGCACCCCCGACGCCCCCGGCCGCGTCGTCACCCTCATCGAGCGCTCCCACTGGTCCTCCCTGACCGACCACCACCACCCCGCCAGCCCCCGCGTCTGGGGCGTCGCCTACCGCATCCCCCCCGACCGCGTCGCCGAGGTCCGCCAGTACCTCGACATCCGCGAGGTCAACGGCTACTCCGTCCACTACGCACCCTTTCACCCCGCCGCCGACCCCGCCGCCGACCTTGCCGCCGCCGCCAAACCCATCCGCGCCCTCGTCTACATCGGCACCCCGGACAATGCCCAGTTCGTCGGCCCCCAGCACCCCCAGGCCCTCGCCGAACACATCTTCCGCAGCGCCGGCCCCAGCGGGCCCAACTCCGACTACCTCCTCGGCCTCCACGACGCACTGGCCCAGCTTGACCCGGACAGCGCCGACGAGCACGTCGCCGACCTCGCCGGCCGTGTTCGCGCCTTGCAACACGCCCAAGCCGCCGCCGCCGCTGTCGCCGCCGCCGCCGCGTAGCCCCTTCTTCAGCCCAGACAGCGCCTCCTCGTCCCCTCGCCACGACGCCCAACGGGCTCGGTTGGGAAGAAAAAAAGGCAAAGCGGATTTTTACACTGTATAAAGAAAGCAATTGCATAATACGTGACAAAATAGAAACAAAACAAAAGAGTATATAGGGAAATAGAACTCATCTTTTTGTTTGCTTCCTTGCACCATGCCAACAAAATTCAGCCCTTTTGAAAAGATACCCAAATTCCGGGCGTACGAGTTATCAAAAATCTTGTTCCCTTTTCGTAGTAGACCAACAACAGAACAAGAAAATTTACACAAGAATGACAAGAAAATCAAAAACCAAAGTCGTCCAGAAGATTGGGGGGTTCCCGACATGCCCCTTTCCATTTTCCCTTTCATTTCCCTTTCCTTTTTCCTTGTCCCCATTCATAATCAAGCCGGTGCAAAAGCCGTCAACTCCAGCAAGCGTAGCATCAACCAATCCTAAAGGTCTTGAGGCAATGATGGGTACAACAATAAATGGGCCCGCCATTCGCCATGTCGAAAACGATGGAAACTACCTACCGCACAAGACACCATTTCAATTTATTCCTTCGCTGTCATGTCAAGGCGGTGGCTGCTCTTCTGGCTAATGGCTAATAGCCTTGCCCGCCCTGGTGAGGCTGCTGGGGCTGCTGCTGGGGCGGCTGCTGCATGCTTGGGTCGTAGCCATACGGGGGAGCTCCGTATCCTGGTTGCACCGGGTCAGTCGGGTTTTGATCTCAACCATCTTGCATCGACTTGTTCAAACCTTGGGGCGGCGGGGCATAGCCCTGGGGCGGTACCGGGTATCCGCGACCGTATGCGACAGGCGGGTAGGCGTTGGGCTGGCCCATGGGGTATCCGGCACCGGGAGGAGGGCCGCCGTACTGGGGAGGACCACCATATCCACCCCGGCCGTAGCCGCCGTGGCCGCCGCGTCCGAAGCCTCCTCCGCCGCGAGGACCGTTGTCCGAGGCCTTGTCGACTCGGATCGTTCGGCCGTCAAACCTAGAGTAGGGAGAGGTAGATGTGAGAATCAAAGTCGAAATGGAAGCACGGATGCGAACCTCGAGCAAGCAGCGAAGACTCGGTCTTGGTCAAGCATGGCAGCGCATCAGGGCGGGCGGGTTGCAAAGAAGGTTCATACTCGACATTGTTCATGGCAGCGATGGCGCTCTGGGCATCCGCTTCCTGGGCGTATCGCACAAAGCCGAAGCCGCGGCTTCGGCCAGTGTCTCGATCCTTGACCACAACCTTTTGGGGGACATAATCGCATTAGAGGGATTATTGCGCACAGTGAAGAGTTTGGTGCAAAGGGAAAAAAAAGAAAGGAAAAAGAGAGGACAATACAGTGGCGGCGCAAGCAGCACCGACCAGCCAAGTGACCGGGCAGGGCGGACAGGGCGGACAGGGCAACAAGAGGATGAAAAATAGATGCGCAAAGGTCAAACAAAACCTACCGCTTCTTCAACAGCGCCGAATTCTTCAAACTTCTGGCGCAGAGTGGTCTCCTCGGTATGCCATGCAAGGCCACTAAAAGGGTAGATGTTAGTTAGTCGCGCGACGGGCAACGGGTACAAACGGGGGAAGGAGCTGCAACGGATGGATGCGCACCCAATAAACAGCTTAGCCATGATGGCGAATGATGGCAATAGCCGTTGCGAATTTCTTGCTATGTGAAGAGATGGTTCGCGATGAGACGGATTAAAGCTCTGGATTGACCAGGGGTTGGGCCGTTCTGAAAGGTACCGGACAGGTTGGTGTAGCTGGGAAGGTGTTGATGAAGGTGTAGAAGAGGGGTAGTTCAAGGGTGGTTCCTTTTAGGTAGGAGGAGAAAAGGGAAATAAAAAGTACGGGCAGAGCGGGAGTGAGTAACAGCAGTGCGAGGGTGAAGGGGCAAGTGGTAGGTGGTAGGTGGTAGGTGGTAGGTGGTAGGTGGCAGGTATTTGTATAGCACGGAACGGGTAGAAAGGTACAAGCAGGGCAGACGATGGGAAGCGCAGGTTATCAGAAGAGCAGCAGATGGGGAGGGGGAGGGGAGGGCATGAAGGGGGGTGGACACTACTGGTAGCGGCAGAGGGCGCCAGCGAGAGAGAGACGCAGAGAGGGCACAGAAGAGAGAGCACAAGGCAAAGCTAGAGAGCGTTAGCATGTACAACGGCGACGCGTCCATGTAGGTAACTTCTTGCTTGGTCCAGTAGCTTGGTCCAGGCGGGATGCCCAATGAGCGACCGTCCTTGGCCCATTGGGACAGCGGCGTTGGGGGCAGAAGCAGAAACGGACAAATGCCAAATGCGCCGGTCTACTTGGTAGCGCTGCCTAGTTTGGTACCAATCTACATGCCTACCTAAGTAGGTAAAGAGCAATCATGGCCTAATTATGGCATCATTGCGACAGCTGAAGCTTGGACGAAGAACTAGGAACAAGGAACAAGGCGAAGGCGACAGCTACCAGAGTCCCCGGGGGAGCTGGTGTGCACTACTATTTTAAAGTACCTACCTACCCGACATACAGCTAATAATGCATGGAGATCCGGGCAGAGCTACAGTACATACATACAGTCTCGCAGTATGTACCAAGTTCACGGGGCAAAAAAAACCAGGGTCTTGGCTGCAAACCACGGTACATGATGCAGAATACCTAGGCAGGTAACCAGTTTGACGTGCACGGTATTTGGCATGAGGTAGGAGGCGGTAGAAGCTCAGTAATAACACAAAGAGGATGACGGTGCAGGTCTAGAAGAAGTCGCAGTTGAAGGATGAAGAAGAATACATACTGGTAAGTGTATGTAGGGAGGGTCGGTAGGTTACTGTAGGTACACGAGGTACCTCAGTCGAGGTACTAGGTAGTCGATTGTCGCAGAATCGGTCCCCCACTGCTAGAGTACCTGATACGTATCTGGCAGCATGCAAACGGAGCATTGTTTTTCAAACAGCTTCTATCCTGTTTTTTCAATCCAAGTCTTTTTCTTCTCAAGGCTTTTCTTACTAATACGGTGGCACTTGACATTGTGTCTGGGATGCATTGGGGGTGAAGAGGCATTCGAGACATGATAAAGACAAGGAAGGCGTACAGGATGCACTCCGTACTCATCTGTACGGACTACGCTAATCTGTACCAGTTTAGTGGATGGAACCGGTAGAGGTTTGCTTGAGACGGCTGGTGGCTGTTCAGGGACCCTGTCGGCCAAGAGGCGGACGGAACTACGATGTAGGTCTGTACAGATGCAGCCAAGCCAGTCGTGGATCAAGGCAAGAACAGTTACTAGATAGCCCTGTTAATTTCCTGGCAAGAGGGAAGACATGGATGTTGATTGAACCAACCCGGCTGCGGCTACGGCTACGGGCACGGAATTATTGTCCCGCCAGTTGATCGCATACAAAAGCAAGCGAGTTATAGTGCCTGCAGCTCCGATTCTCCAGCCCCGCTAAACCGGTAGAAGCCAGTGAGGCGAGGCCTCATTGGAGTGGGTACAAGAAGAGGGGTTCTACCTGGTATTTACTACCTACAACCTTATAACCGACCTGGGACCAGGTTACCAGCTCCTACGCACAAACGCATTGCCATGGGCTGAAAATTTTCATGCTGGGGAGATCCATCTGTGGACTGGGATGGATGCCACGAGGTCCAGAGGCATGGATGCAGGGGGTTGATGGGCGATAGATGGGCTGTTGCTGATGGGGAACCTGGGCAGCTCCAAGCCGTCCACAGCGCCCCCGGCGGGTGAGTGGCTTGTTTTGACTATGAAGAGTGTCAGGATGGCATGGCGTTCCCAGGGCCCCGGCAGTCATCAATTGCTAATAACACTCGAGATACAGATGCCCAAGTTGTTGAAACCGACCAAAATAGCGAGAGCTGGTGCCCTACCTCCTGTCGCAGCAGCCTTGTTGAGCCTGTCTGTACTGACTGTACCGACCGCAGCACCAGGCTCTCCCTGCGTGTCCATCATGCTGGTACATCTTTCCCGCCATTGTGCCATTTTTCTCAGCGATTACCAGCCTCTGTTTATTGGTTGAAATACCCAAATAGGACGCATACCGCCCTTCTCCTGCTAAAATCCGTTGCACAGGACTTGCACAAGACCCGTGCTGTCGGTATCGGTACCACTGTCACCCAAACCATCTCGGTTCCCTACCTTGTCCTACGAAAACATGGTCTTGCAGATCCAGCTCTTGGCGCGCAGCTGATTGCTCACATTTCTCTTGCCTCTATCCGCTGCCTCTCTCTCCTACGCACCATAACGTCATTGTCTGCCAACTGCAGCCGGTTCATGTCCCAGACCTAAGCGTACGTTCCTTGATCGACAGCGTTGCCTACGACCCAGCGCAATGCAAATGCAGTTAATGACCGTTGCTGTGGTGCGGAATATGATGCCTCATTTTCATCCCCCACCGCTTGGCCGTGGTTGCCTCGCGGAACCACATGCACTGCAAGAGCCACCGCCAGGAACGTATTACTGCATAGGCCAACCAACAAGCCAGCTGAAACCATGATGCAACCTCAGGTAGTGCTACTCCGATAATTGCAAAGGAGATGAGCGCCAACAACGAAGCTGAATTTTCAAACCCGCCTTGTATGACCCATGAGCCGCGTCCTGAATCCACCACGGAGTATTGTGCGCGATGGCTGGCCACGATAACTGCCGCACAACCTGACGAGCCCAGTCTTTTCGTGCAAGAGCATTCGCCCTCGGAAGTCCGCCCACAAAACTCCATCTCTGATATTCCTACCTCTTCAGCATCAACTGCTGGCGTGTCTCGTGTGACGCGTCATCGTATCGAGGCCGTCCGCGACTTGCCGCCGCCCGCGACGCCCAGCTCGGCACCTTCGCGGACAAATGTCACTCTCGAGCCCGATTCTGAACATGAAATCCCCGTCAGCGCTGCTTGCCACGAGTCGCCATGCAGGCGGCCGTGCCAAGGGTCCAGGTATGAGAAGCAGCCTCGGAGAAAGACGCGTCTGGATCGCTACGATGTCAATCGCCAGCATCGGGATGGTGCAGGTGTTTCTCGCCGAGAGCGGCGAGAACGCAAGAGAGGGAAGCTTCGTTCGCGGAAGGAAATCATGACCAACTTTTACTCTGCTGCCACGGAAAACAGACAGGTCCTCGTAAGTGAATGTTGCAGTCGCGCCGTTGGCAGGACCATCTCACACCGCTTACACGGACGACCAACAGATGAAGCCCGCCTTGGCCACTGGCGCCTTTGTGAATGGCCGAGGCTCTATTTCAACTCCATGTCAGTACATCAGCATGCTTTGATAGATGGTTGCTAACATGCATCTTAGTGGCTGATTTGACCTTCAACGAGCTAACCTTTCCCATCGCGCAAAAGGCGGTACCTCGAGCAACATCACCGCAGCCTCCGAATGGCGCCCGCAAACGCCCCAGCGAGCAAGTTGAAGAATCTCCTCAACGGACCAAGAGGAAGAAGAAACTGCCACTTGTTGTTGCTCAAGACAGCCCGGGAGCTCGTGCCGCACAGTCAAGACAGGACAGCCCAAGCCAGGCAAACCAGGCGCGGCTGCTGAGCAAGGGGAATGACCCCAAAACACCACCAAGAAAGACGCTTCGAACCATTAACACGACGCCATGCCGAGCAGTAAAATATGTAGACTGCGGAGTCGATGCAATGAGCCATGCGGCCGGCTTTGCGCCTGATGCGGCAGACCGCGCTCAGAGACAGCTCCCTCCGGCCGATCAGAGCGGTCAACAGGCCAACCCCGACGCTCCATACTATGCCCCCCTTCCAGCGTATATACCACAATACCATGTCCCATTATACCCGGCCAATGCCATCTATGCTCAGCAAGGTATACAGCCAGGCCCGGCCTGGGCAGGCAACCACCCTCCCGAGTACGCAGCTCAGCACATGGATGGCATTTCAATGCCACAAGAGCGCCCATTGTACACAGGCCAATACATAAATAGTGCACAGGCACAGCAGGAATATTGTTTGCATCCAATTCAGTACATGGATTGCATGGCAACGCAGCCGGAGCACCGTCATGACGCAAGTCAATACATGAATTGCATGGCAACGCAGCCGGAGGATGGTCTTGACTCAGGCCAATACATGGATTGCATTCCATTGCCGCCAGTGCATGGCCTTGACGCAAATCAATACATGAATGGTGTGGCGATGCAGGAGTGGCCTTGCTTTGGGCATCAAAACAGAAACTGCGACTGTCAAGACTACACGATGCCGTCGGCCACCACTGAGCTTGACGAAATCAGAGAAGAATATCCAGCACAGGATTCAGAGCTACAGTACAGAGCAGACGAGGAAACAAAGGCATTCTGGAGACCAAACTTTCTCCGGTAGTGTATTGTGTATGTTACATGTTGTATATTAGACTTTAGGATGCACAATGATTATTCTGGTTCTTGATGCTTCCACTTTGCTCGCAGACTGGGGACGTCGATGCCGCACTGCTCTGCCTTGGTGACGATGGCGCGAGCCGTTGCCGACACGGGGGCGTCAATCATCTTGCCGTCCATGGTCCAGGCGCCGCGTCCGGCGGCGGCGGCCTTGTCGTCGGCGATGACCAGCCGGACGGCCCACTCGACCTGCTCCTGGGCCGGGGTGAAGAGGCGCTGGACAGTGTCGACCTGGGACGGGTGGATGCACTGCTTGCCGTTGAAGCCCAAGCCGCTGCCGTCCAGGCACTCGTCCTCGAGCGCACTGCGGCCCTCGTCGCCGCGAAAGCGGGTGCAGACCAAGTCGATGACGCTCGGCAGGCGCGCAGCCCTCGCAGCGGTGACGACCGCGGAGCGGGCGTACAGGAACTCGCGCAGGCCCGGGGTGCGGGTCAGCGAGAGGTCTCTGGCAAAGTCCTCTGCGGCGAAGACGAGCCCGTCGAGGTGGCCGGGGGGTGCGGCGCGGCAGATGGCGGGGAGGTCCTGGACGGCGCGGGCGGACTCGACGAGGGCGAGGATGCGGAGGGGCGGGAGCGGTGCGGGGCGGAGGTGGCGGAGGAGGTCGGTGACGAGGAGGAGGTCGGAGGGGGAGTCGACTTTGGGGAGGACGAGGGCGGTGAGGGCGGGGAGGGGCGCGAGGGCGAGGAGATCGGCGAGGGCGAGGGCGGTGGAGGCCGGGTTGATGCGGACGGCGATTTCGCGAGGGGTGGTGGTGGTGGAGGGGGGCAGGGCGGAGAGGTGGGCGCGGAGGGCGGCGCGGGCGGTGGGCTTGGCGGCGGGGGTGACGGAGTCTTCGAGGTCGTAGGTGATGTTGTCGGAGACGAGGTTGAGGGACTTGGTGAGCATCTTGGGGGAGGATGCGGGGACTGGAAGGGGTTAGCAGGGGGGGTGGATGAGGGGGGATGGGGATGGGGGAGAGGTGAGAGAGGATGGGAGGGAGATACCGTAGAGGAGGGAGCGCCGGAGGACGGTGGCTGAATGGGCAGTGGCCATGGTGATGGGTGATGACGAGGTGAGGTGAGATGAAGCTCTGTGTGAGATGAGATCAGGTAAAGAGGGAAGCTCCAAGATGCAGGTTGTACAGGGCGAATGGTAAAGATAGATGCAGTGGTGGTCTTTGGGATTCAATTCTGGCGATTACGGAACTTTAAATGGCATTGGCATCCCAGTAGCAACTATGAGATGAGGATGAGATGAGGATGAAGCCGTCTCGGTGACTTGAAGCTTGCCGGCTTCTCTGAGCTCATGAGAGCGCCCAGAAGGGACTAG
Source organism: Cordyceps tenuipes (assembly GCA_025583755.1). NCBI lineage: Eukaryota > Fungi > Ascomycota > Sordariomycetes > Hypocreales > Cordycipitaceae > Cordyceps > Cordyceps tenuipes. The sequence continues at coordinate 75,973 of JANZYN010000030.1, forward strand.
CGCAGGCTCCCCCAACGCAAAGCTCCCACAAGTACCTCTCCGCCCAATTTTGCCCAAGCAATACTTGGCAAGCTGTCCATATACTGGGGAGCCCATTTCATCGTCCACATACCAGCTTGCGCGCGACAACCCATCATCACCAGAAGCGACCAAGACCGCGTTTGCTTCCCAAGGCCACAACCCGACTTCGACCGCGAGCGAGGAGATAACGCCCGACTTGATCTCCGCGGCCCGACGAGACGGAATCCGAGCAAGACGCACCGCGCGCGCGCGCAATCGCCAACACCCACCAGCCCGCCTGCACACATCCGACCACGTTGACCAACAGTCCGTCTCCCGGCCATCACCAACCCTCGCCCAACGACCCAGCAATAACAACCCGCGCAGCAGCCCCCGCCCCGGCTCGCCATGGACGCCGCGCAGCCCGTCCCCGGCTCGCTGAGCTGGAGGCTCTCCTCCCACCCCATCACCCTCCTGACCTTTCTCGCCTTTAGAATATGTACGACTCCCTCCCTGCCCTCTCCCCCCCCCCCCTCTGCTACCCTCCTCTCCCTCAACCCCCCGCGCAGCCTGCTAACCCCCCTCCTCTCGAAACAACAGCCAGCGTCCTCGTCTACTTTCTCGGTCTCTGGGTCATCAAGAGCATGTACGTGCCACTCCCCCCATACCCTCTCAACCCTCAACTGACATCCCCCCCCCCAGGATCATGATCTTCATCGTCACCATCCTCCTCCTCGCCGCCGACTTTTACTACCTCAAAAACATCGCCGGCCGCCGCCTCGTCGGCCTCCGCTGGTGGAACGAGGTCGACCCCTCCTCCGGCGACTCCCAGTGGGTCTTTGAGAGCAGCGAGCCCGGCACCAAGACGGTCAACCCGACCGACGCCCGCTTCTTCTGGCTCAGCCTCTACGTCCAGCCGCTGCTGTGGATCCTGCTCGCCGTCCTCGCCCTCGTCCGTCTGCAGTTTCTCTGGCTGCCCCTCGTCGGTATGTGATCCTCGCTTCGCTCGAGGTCCTTCTTTTGGGGTCCTCGCTTCGCTCGAGGTCGTCTTTGGGTAGAAAAATACTGACCATCTTTTCTTCAGTCATCGCTCTCGTCCTCACCGTCATGAACACCCTCGCCTTCTCCCGCTGCGACAAGTTCAGCCAGGCGTCCAACCTGGCCGGCAGCGCCCTCGGCACCACCAACTTCGCCGGCGCCCTGGCCTCCAACGTCGTCGGCCGCTTCTTCTCCCGCTGATCAAGGGGCGTCGTCTGGTGGGCCAGCGAGTGAGTTGGGGGAAGAAGTAATTGGTCAGCTTCTGCTGAGTGGATGGACTACCACCAGGAATAGTGTTTGTTGCTTTGCCTGATGGGCTGTGGACAGAACTCGTTGCGTTTGTTGCGGCTTAACACTGTACAATTTACTAGGAATCAGGGGTTTCTTTTCCAGCATATTCATTCCCGTGGCGTCAGAATCAACAGTGATTGCTTGGTCCAGTCGCGTCAGAATCAACACTGATTGACTGGCATTATAAACGAATGCAAATAGCCACGGCAGAATGACCGTTAGAATATAAAAAAAAACCAACAAGGCGCTCTTTAAAATGCACACACAAACTTTCAGCACCTCAGAACCGCAGACCCCCTCGCTCCAACACCAACAATTATTCATTTCCCATGCCCCATGCCCCTCCAGCCACGCACCCCATCCCCCCTCCCCGCAGCCCGCATCAGCGCCGCGCCGCCCGCTCAATCTCGTCGTCCAGGTGCGCCTCCTCCGCCTCCAGCCTGCGAATCTCCGCCTCCGTCATGCCCTCCTCCACCAGGTGGCGCGACACGCCCTGCGCCCTTACCTCCGTGCTGCTCCTCGACGGCGGCGTCGCCGCCGCCACCACCACCGGCATCTGCCTCGGCGGCGGGGCGCCGCCGCCGCGCTGCTCTTGCTGGCCCGTGTTGTTGTCGCGATACGGCGCGTCGGGCGCTCTGCTGGCCTCACCTGCACCACCACCCGCCGAGGCGCGCCGGTTCTCCATCTCCGCGCGCTTCTGCTCCGGCTCCAGCGCGGCGACGCTATCCGACGCGGACGAGGCCGGGGTCTGGCGGCGGCGGCGGCGGCGGCGGCGGCGCAGGAAGAAGAAGACGGCGAGGGCGGCGGCGAGCAGCGCGGCGAGGCCGACGCCGACCGCAATGCCGGCGATGGCGCCGGTGCTCAGGCCGCCGCCGCCGCCGGTGCGGCCTCGGCCGGCGGCAACCGTGCCGTTGGCGTTGAGGCCGAGGCTCGGGGCTGCGGTGGCGGCGCTGCTGACGGCTGTGCTGGCGGTGCTGGGGTCGGTGATGAGGGTGGCGGCGGCGCCGGCGGACTGGCCGGTGCCGGTGATTTCGCTGCCGTCGGAGAAGTTCTTCTCGATGCCCGTCTTGTACTTTGACTTGTCGAGGCTGTTCCGGGCTCGTTCGACGGCCATGGCGCCGCCGGCCTTGACGATGGCAAAGGCGGGCGAGTAGGTTACCCCGGACTCGCCGGCGACGGACCACTCGATGCCAAAGACTACAGGGTTTCCAAGGAATGCCATCTGCTCATTGATGAAGGCGGATACGTTGCCCAAGACCTCCCTACTTGTACCCGTTCGAGGATCTAGCGTTTTTGCGAGGGGATATTTAGTGGTGTTTTCTTTTTCATGGTACCGCTGTCATGGGCGCTTCTCGCGCATGCTCGACGGCGGTGCAGTCAAGGAAATGGTAGAGGAAAGAAGCAAAGATTGAAATGGTCGAGACGTACCCTGGTAGACTTGGCCCCAAGCCTGGTTCGGTGCGGCATGGTACAAGAGGTACAGGTTGGCAATATCAGGGTCCTTTTGGACGTACCACCCGAGGCCGGTGACGACGAGGCCCTCTGTGAGCAGCGTAATAGGCATCTTGAAGACGGTGGTGTCGTTGGGCGGGAAGGCCTTGGCATCGTAGACCGGGTCGGGAGGATCTTGGAACCGAATGTGCGTATTCTTGATGGCGTCGCCGACGGGGGGGAAGCCGGCCTGGGGACCGCCCGTGGGGATGGATACGGCCTTGACGTATGATGGCGTCGTGACTGCTGCTGTAGGTTGGGATAGGCCTTGGAAGAAGAAGCCACCTGCCTGGCCGCTCATGTTTCTTGGTGCGTTGCGGATGTAGGTGTAAGTGTGGTGGATGTATCTCGGTCTTGTTGGTGGTGGATGAGGATGGTGTCTGTCCGCAGCGAGTGCCCCGTGTGCGAAGAGGTGTGTCGGGTTTTGGTTCTGCAATCTCCAGCAGGTTCACTTTCTCGACTTGCAACCCGATGCTCGTCCGGAAACAAGGCAGAGAGGAGTCGGTCGGTCCAACACAACGAGAAGCGAGGATGTATGTCGACTTGTCCGGTCGCGTCACCCGCGGTGATGGATTCTGGTCGGTCAATTTTTTATCTCCTCTTTTTTTTTTCTAGAAATATGAGGAGCCGTGCTCTGTCAAGGACTTTGTGTAATGCCGGGAACAAGAAACCGGTGAGACGAGAGGCAGAGGAGAGAAAAGAAGAGGCGGGCAGGGCAGGGCAGGGCAACAGGGCATACTGTGTCGTGTGGGGGGTGGTAAGCGCCCAACGAAAGGCAGTTATGCATGCAGATGCAGATGCAGTAGGAGGAGGCATGTAGCAAGCAAGCAGACAGGCAGAAGCAGGCAGGCTATGGGTGTCATCCAGCCAGACAGCTGAGCCGACGAGGCAATATCGGGATGCCCATGCCTGCGGTCTCACCTGACAGCAAGGACGCGATTCCGCCACCAACAATGATTCGTACTGGGACTCATGCCCCAGAGCAAATGCCCAACAATGTCTCGCCTCCTCCTCGTCACCGACCCGACCCCCTCGGATCCTACCCTGGTCCTGGTCCTCCAAGAGCGGGCGACGACGCAGCCTCGTCCCGTCTTGGCCGTCAGAAGCCAGCCAGCCAAGCTGCAACCTGTCGTTTTTTTTTTCTTTGTCTTGTCTTGTCTTTTCGGTCCATTTCTATTCCTACAAAACATGCATAAAAATGCACAAGAAATTCTCTCACCAACCAACCCTCCTCCCACATCCTCGAGTCGCCACCGTTGCACATGCCCTCCGCCAAAGCCTCATTCTCGCGTCATATCTCTCTCATGTCATACCTCTATTACGTCTCGCTCATCTCTGCCTCTGCCTCGACCAGTCAGCCGTTAACCGTTAACCTTCACCCCGCTGCGGCTGGACCCTTGCTTTACCCTTTACCCTACCCGCTGTCGTTTTCTACCAGCCTTTTTTCGCCTTCGTTCTGATAGGCTAAAATCAGGGCCTGTCTAAGAATAGCTCCAAGCTCAGCCATCATCCAATCCACCAATCACCCGATAGATAATTGTGCAAAAGAGAAAAAGAAGAAATAAACAAGATATGTATTTATCCCATCGTCCAATTCTTGATATTACATGTGTCATCCACCTCTACCACTATCACCACTGTATAAACGAATAAAGAGAAGAAAAAAGAAAAAAGAGAAAAAAAACGCCCGAGCCAGGGGAATATCTTTATCAAAGCTCACTTCTTATGCAAACGTCATGGAAATCTCCTTTTCCTGTCCAAAGCCCTCGTCATCCAAGTCATCATCATACCGCTGCTGGTCGTGGCCCTGGTATCTCTGCGATCCCACCACCACCACCGACTCCGACTCCGACCACGGATCCGCCAGCGCCATCACCGGCACCGTCTTGGCCGTCGTCAGCCCCGGCCTCGTCAACGCCTCGTCCGACATCGAAATCCCGCCGTCGCCGTCGTCGTGAAACGACGTGTCAAACGTCATCGAAATCTCCTCCTCGTCCCCCCCGTACTCCCCCGACCCGTGGTACGCCGCCGTGTCCACCACCCCGTTGCTCCAGCTCGCCTTGCGCGTCGCCCCCGGCCCCTCCGCCCCCAGTGCCGCCACCCGTATCGGAAGTGCCTCGGCGCTCTGCGTCTCCCGCAGCGTGCCTGTCCCCTGTAGATGCCTCAGCCCCAACTTGGCCGACCTCGGCCCGCCCGACGCCGCCGTCATCCCACCCGCAATCTCCAGCTTCATCGGCGGCAGCGTCGACTTGATCTCCTTGATCTGCAGCGCCTCCGGCTCCGCCCCTCTCTGGTTTTCTTCCTTTGCCAGCTCCGCCCGGATCGCATCAATGTCGAACAGCACCCCCGAGTTGGACGATGCCTTGCTCGCCCCCCCGCCCTTGCCATTCTTCGCCCCCTCCGCCGCCCCGTTGCTCTCCTCGTACACTTCCCACTCCTCCCTGTCCGTCTTCTTCTTGCGACCAAAGAGACTGAACCGCGACTTGCTACTGTTGTTGGCCTTTTCCTCCTTCTCCAGCTCCTTCCGCGCCTCCTCAATCTCGTTGATCAGCTCCCGCTGCCGCTCCCCGTGGTTTTCCGGATCCGGGTCTTCGATTTCACTAAATTCTTCGCTCGTCACCGTCCATCCACACTTCATCAGCAGCACCGGCATCGCCTTTCGGTACTCCATGTGGCCAGCCACCAGCTCCGTCACGTCCATGTTCTCGATCCACGGACAGTCTTCGATCGGCCCCAACCCTGCCACCTTGCGGATCCCGCCGTTGGTCAGCCGGAACAGGTACCCCAGGATCCAGTCGTTTCGGTTGTAGCCGTTGACGAACCGGCCCGCCACGACCGTCCGTGCCTTGATGTATTCCTCCCTCTTCACCACCACCGGAGACCCAAAGACGTAGACGTTCTGCACGAGGCCGTACGCGCCCTTCTTGGCCAGCTCCTGCAGGCACGAGTAGACAACTCTGGATCCGAGAGAGTAGCCGACCAGCGTGATCGGTCTGGTGCCCAGGCCACGCTCAATGATTGAGTCTGCCAGGATGAGGCCTGCAGACGTTGCTCTGTCCAGCGAGACCGCCCAAGGGTTGTCGATGAGGTATGACAGCTTCGTCAGCACCAGTGGTAGCTGCAACGCAGCCATCAAGCTCATCAGAATGGTGCTTCCCAGAATCTGCTGCAGGCCTTGCGTCAGCGCCTCCGTCGCCAAGATGTTTATCGTGTCGCCCATGCTCCGCAGCATCTCCGGCTCCCACAGCACCGAGTAGAGGTCGCCCATGACCGGGTCGACCGTGCTGTACGGCAGACGGACATCGTCCATCTTACCCGTCAGCCAGCCCGAGACGGTCACTATGAGGTTCACGCGCTTGTTGTTATGCAGCGGTCGGTACTCAAACGTCTTGACCGCACCCGTCCGTCGGTTCGCGGCGCGCCCACCGATAATGCTGCCCGACGCGGCGGCCGACGACGTGATGATGGCCGCGCCTCCCGCTCCAGCGAGGAAGCTGCCGGTACCGGAGACGCCAATGGTGGTGAAGCCCGCCGCGAGACCAGCACCGATGACCGGCGCCAGCAGACCCGCCGACAGGCCGATGACGAGACCACCACCGACCGTGGCCAGGCCCATCATCATGTATCGACGTTTAAGAGCCTGTTTTCTGCGCTCCTCCATGTGCTCGTCCTCGTTCCAGTTTTCCTTTTCCGCCGCCTGCTGCATCTCCAGCGCATCAGTCACTCGCTTCTCAAACCGGCAGATGTCGATCCAGCTAATGTCGAGCGACCGCGCCACGCGCTCCAGCAGGATCCTGGACCGCGCATCATAGATGGAGTCGGCGATCAAGACGAGGAAAACGTCGCACAGCACGGTCCACCGCAGATCGATGTCAATCTTTTCGGTAGAGGGCATCTGCGACGGCGTCTGCACGTCCGGTACGTCATCAGACTCGCTCGTCTTATACGGCGGGGGCGCCTCCGCAGCCCGTTCCTCCAAAGCTGCCGAGCTCGTCACCGAGCTTCGCTTCGAGTCGGCCATGGGATTCTTGACCCGCGAGTTGGCTAGCAGAGTCGGCGTCAGGTCACCCGGCTGGACCCCGTGCTCGGCGAGCTGCTCAATCATGATCTGCTCAGCCTCGCTAATGTCCATGTGGGCATAGAGCCGAATCATCATCTTTTGCCCCCACATCTTGGTCGCCTCGGTCGACATGCTGACCATCTTCTTCAGCTTCTTCGTCGCCTCCACCTTTTCCGCCTCCTCGACGAGCCTGGCAATCTCCAGACGAACGAGACCGACGTAGGCGATACGTTGGCCCTCGGTCAAGAGATCCTTGGTGGCCTGCATCTGCGACACGGCGTCCCGGGCGTCTTCGTCATTCATGCTGGTGCCGCCGGCGTTGGCGTCCTTGAATAGATATTGCGTGTGCTCATCCATGCTGGTGGCTGACTCGGCATCCTCGTCCATGACTACCCGGGTGTAACCCTTTCCGGCGCCACCCAGACCGGCATAACCATAGGCCTCGACGTCATCCTCCTTCATTTCGCGGGCTATCAACTTATTATCATCATTATATATGTCGTATGGTGCAAAAGCTGGCATCTCTTGCCAGCCCTCATCTTCATCTTCCTTTTGATCTTCGGGTTGCACGGGGAGTTGCTGATGGGAAAATTCCGAGACAGTCAGGCTGTTGCTAGCGACACTGGTGTCACGGTGGTGCCCGGCTTTCGTGCTGGCCGGGGAAGCGGCGGCGGCGAGATCCTGGCTCATGCGGCCGTGGCTTGCGGCGCCAGTCGATGCACGCGGGCGATGCCGTTTCTCCTTGTTTCCGTCGGTTCGTGAGTCGACGGATTGTCGTTCGGGTCTTGGTTTATCGGCGGCGTCGGTGAGGATAACCGGCCCTTCCTCTTGGGCTTGGTTGGATGTTTGTGATGGCGCGACGGGTGTGGTGGTCTGTGTTGCTGTTTGCTCCATGTCGGGCTCTATCGCAGCTTCAATGGGATGTGTAGCGGCGTCCTTGTCATCCGCCGCGTCATGCTCCTTTGCCGCGTCATGCTTCTTTTCCGCAGCCTGTTTCTGCGTCGCAGCAGCTGCCACCTCGGGCTCGATGACGGTCTGTGCGTCTTTGAAGTCGGCCTCGTCGTTGTCGCTATCCATGTCGACCGCTTTCACCGGCGTGGCAGTCGGCTTGACGTCGCCGTTGGGAGCGACATGATGAAGCTGCCCGTCCGTGGAAGCTCCCCGCGTTGCCGGCAGGACAGGAGGCTCTTTGGGTTTCAGCTTCGAGGACGGTGGCTCCTGAGCCGCCGCTGCCGCCGCTGCCGGGGTTGTCTCCTCATCCGGCCTGCCTGCATCCGCTTCGTCGGGCGTGGGTGTCGGAAAACGCTTGATGGGCAGGCCGAAATCATCGACCATGGGCGGCGGCATCGCGTGCTGCTGGGTAGCGGTGGGCGGCGCAGTGGTGGGCGGCGCCGGGGCGTCGTCAGCCGTGCCCATTCTCGGGGAATCAAAATGGTATATTAAGAGAAGGGAAGGGAGAAAAAGGGTACAAGAAATATTATATATAATGAACAATTTCAAAAAATAAGGAGCCGCGCCGTCATCCCAACTCTGACTGACTTTGCTGGGCCTATCCGGACGGACGGTGATTGATCATGATATGTATGAGTGATGGATGGTTGACTTGTCCCTGGACTTTGCCGTTTGACGGAAAAGGGAGTTGAGAAAGAAGTCGAGGCTCCACAGAATAGCTCCCCAGTACCACTCCAGGGGGGTTAGCGGCTCTAGAGGAGGTTTTTAGCTGTAACCCTGCGCTAAGTTGGATCCGGACAGGCTCCATGCAGGTCCGAGATGCCCTGGACAGCCACCTGTAGTGTGTAGGTAGCCTGTAACCTGTAGCCTATCGCCTGTAGCCTGTGGGTAGCACACAGCACCCCTGTAATAATACAGAGCCGCCAAGAATCGTCTCGTCTTGTCTTGTCTCGCCGCCTCCCTGCCAAAGGGGTAGTTTCTAGTTGGACACTGTTTTGTGATGCGTCAACTTTCTCCAGGGAGCATCTCCTTACCGTCATCTGTACAATATTTCAGTGGTGGTTTTTGATTGCCAAAAATCCTCCCGGATATACGGAATGCTGCCCTCATGTCCCCGGCTTCCCTTGCCAAGCATCTCCATACTGGCGGGCTCTGCAATTTCCCAACCCAGCTGCGCCTCGTCCTTCTTACGTACCAGTCGTCCGTCTTCTTATGATTATAAAATTACAATAATCCCTCTTTCGCAATCTCTACAAATCCTACCTTGTCAAAACAGCTTCCCCACCCAGCAGTGCATTTCTCCGATCGCAGGCCCTTGACCAACATGAAACAACGATACAAGGGCATCACTCGTTTGATCACGATCGGGACGGGGGCAAACATGAATCAGTTACAGGTAGTAGATGCTTATCGTGTATCCAGCGCACAATTAATCCGTAAATTCGATATGCTTTTATGTGAAAACAATGCCCTGACTATACACGAAAACGCCACAAATGCAGCACAACCAGACTTGGATGCCATCTACTCCGAGTCACCATCACCCTCACCTGCACCGTCTGCATTGCCCGCGTCGCCGTCGCCGCTCTCCCGCGTAGCCCCCTCACCTTCACCTTCACCCTCACCCTCACCGCTACCCTTGGCCCTCCGCCTGCGCTTCCTCTTGGGCTTCTCCGCCGCCTCCTTGGCCTCCAGCTTCTGCTTCCTCCTCCTCTCCTCCTCAATCTGCTGCGGGTTCTTCTTCGCCTTCTTCACCGACAGCGGGTTCGGCTCCTTTGCACTGCCATACTTTTTCTTCTTCTTCTCCGCCGCCGCTGCCGCCGCGGCGCTCTGCACCTTTGCACCGCCCTCCTCCCCCTCCTCCTCGTTGTCCTCTTCCTCCTCGTCGCGCTTGCGCTTCGGCGTTCTCTTCTTCAGCTCCGCGCGGAACTTGGCCTTCTCCTCGCGCATCCGCACGTCGGCGCTGTCGTCGGCCATCGGCTCCAGGATCATGACGCTGCGCTTGATGTAGATGAGCGGCACCGCCCGCACGCCCCGCAGCGCCCGCCGCACCTCCTGGCTCTGGCTCGCCACCACGTACCGGTGCTTGTTCTGCCCCGTCTGCTTCGGGTCCACCACCGACGACAGGCACTCGAGTGTTGATAGTGGTTTCGGGTACTCGTCCGGGTGGTGCCCGCAGCGCCGCCGCTCGTAGTTCTTGGCGACCTCGATGGCATCCCGGATGCCCGGCTCGTTCTTCTTCTCGTACAGCTTTCGGATCTCGCACTGCGTAATCACTGGACCGGTGTGAGCTCACGATCCATGGTCGGGCAATGATCAACTTACTGGGCTTGACCTTGCCGTGGACTGTGCGCTCCAATGCTGCCGCCAGATCCATCTTAAATCGACACGCATCTTGCACCATTTCAGCATCCACTACCGATTGCGTTAGCGAACCCCCATTCAGTAGAAGGATCAATGCGCGGATGGTGATGGCTCTTACCCAGAACTTGGTAGGCTTCGCGGAACCCAAATGTCATGCAGTATTGCTCCATGAGCTTTCGATACTGCTTCGAGCGCTTCCCTCTCATCTTGGCGGTGTTGTTGTGGCTGAATGTAACTGGAAACAGTAGTTGCTCAAACGCTACATTTTTTCGCCGAGACGCATCAGCAAAATAAATTTCTTATCGCAGGCCATGCACGTGCGATAAGAAATTTGCTGGCCATCTCGGGTGGAGCTCCGGATCGGCTGTTGGTGGATACTCGGCCCCGCGCCATGCTCCACTGACAACGACAACAACGACAACATCCATGGCAACTTGCATTCGGCATCATCTGACATTGCAGCATTTTTAGATGGCACCTAGGCAAGGCCACCAAACACTAAATGTGGAAAGATTCCTAAATAACCTATCGAAGTAACTCCCCCAGAACAAGGAGGTCAAACTCGGCAGCTACTACCCACATCCGCTGGCAACCGCTATGGAAAAAGAGCTCGAGTCCTTGTTACATGGCATGGTAGCCCTGGTCCCATCGAGACGGCGGTTTACTGACATTATTATAATCACTAAACGAAAGTAAAGTCGAGAAGATACATAGAGTGCAAGTGAATATCAAGAATCGCCATTTCCTCGTTAAATGCCAGCGATACCCGAACTCTGAAATCAACTAGCAGTCAATTGAAATCCTTAGGAACTGCTCGAAGGTGCTTGAGCAGTTTCACTCCTCGGGAACGCATCCCAATCAATCGCATGAGTACCTTCTAACGACTCAACACTGAACTCGGCATCCAAGGGACGAACCAGCGCAGGATCTAAGTCCTCTGAAGGAGTAGGAAGAACCCCTGTGGCCTTTTGACGCTGTTCCGCTTCTTCCCGCTCCACACGCTCCAGCTCCTCGACATTGTCGATACCGCGCGCAACGGCGCGCATCATTTTCTCGGTCCATAGTTTCTTTTGTTTTCGCAAGCGTCGCACCTTAGCGCTCGCTCTTTCGAGCTCTTCCTCAGCAGCCTCTAGCTCAGACTCGGCCTTTTGGTGTTGGATACCGATGCGGCGAAGCCGCTGTGGGCTAAGAGGATTCATGTCGCAGTAAGACCTGTTGAGGCGGATGCACTCGTAACAACGAGAGGAGTCGGCGTCAGATGCCTTGCAGTTTTGAAGGCCCTGGTCCTTGCAGAATGAGCATGCAGGCATGTCCACCAGGTTTCCGATCATCAACTCAAGAAGGGCGTTGCGTTCGTCAGTCTTACGGGAAGGTTTTCAGGTTCGGACGGAGGGTCTTGAGATGCGGTTAGTTGACATGATGCCACATGATGATGAAGGAGGAGGGTTACCTAAGTCTCTCAGTCGGCCTATTACGGCGGCCTTGAGGATAAGTCGAAAGGAGGGGTAAATGTTGCACCTGTGTGAGCGCGGGGCTGAGCCATACCCACTGGAACATGTTGCGCCACAAAAATCGTGGCCGACCATTGTTAGTGGTAGGCCGATACCCTCTTTTATCACAACAGAACACCGGGTCAGGTGATGGCTCATTGGATCATTTCAATGATACTGGATCCCTGGAATAGTTGAATGAGCTAGATGATCCAAGTATTGCAATGGAGAGATAAATCAGTATAAATAAAGAGGAAAATAAATAGTTCTACTATGGAGAGTTGGTCTCATGACGAACTTACACACCTTACGATACTACTGTGAACATAGCTACCCTGTAGCTTCTCGATTCCTGAAACAGACGAATCTGTGACTTGGAAAGAGCCTACCGTTTACGCATCAAGACTATTGATGCGTTTCTTGTATACTGTGCCGTATGCTCTCTTCCGGCTGAGTGCTAGCAAGAGAATTAAACTTGGCGATTTGAATACAGCAAAAGCCAATGGCTTGAGGAATATGCGGCGCTGACCGATTTTGACGGTGTGATGAATCGCAAGGCTCATCGCTAGTGGCAGGTTTTAACCAAGGTCGGAGCAGCGCAGGACGACAACCTTATATATCCTTCCAGGTATCTTCCGCAATATCATGGGCAGCTTCAAACGGATGACGGTCCACCCAGGACTCAACGGGCTCCTTTTTAGCAACCTTGGCGAAATATTCGTCCAAAAGATGGTTGAGATCTAGATTCGTTAGAATACTCTGCAGTAGCTGATGTAAAATGGATCCAAACCTTTGAGTGGCATTCCGTGAGATGGCTGCAGACCAAACCAAGCTGGGTGCTGACAGATAAGAGTCAGCCCCTCCGGTATCACGGTCCCTAGAACAAGGTTAGACGTGAAGGGTAGCGGGACCAGATGTGGGCGCAAACCTTTGGGTATGGTAAAGATTTGGGGGACGTCTAGATTTTGGTCGGCTTCCTCGTTTTCTTGGCGGTCAAGAAAGTAGTCATAATAATTGCGTATTATTTCTTGCATGAGGAAGGTGTTTGGTAGAACGGTAGCACCGTTGGAGTCTAATTTCGGCATTATTAGCCTGAGACGCAACGGACGGGAAATAACGGATACCATATCTTGTCGCCTTTGGATAGACTAGCCCATCAGCGGCGACCTCGACTCCGTCGCTGGGCGAATCATGCGGTCGGTCTTGGAGTTCTCTTCGATCGAACAGGCTCACTTTGAGTTTCGGGCTGTAGTAATGAAGGGTTGCTGGAAAGCGGGAATAGATGGCCAGCGGAGAGAAGAATCTCACCTGCAAAACGCGAGCAGAAACCGGCAGTGCGGTACTTGCCCGTTTTAGAAGTGAAAACATTTTTTTCGGCCGCAATTGATGAAATTGATGGGTATGTTGCGCGTTCAAACGGGAGTCATGGAAAAGTCGTGTTTGGTTTGAGCCGGATTAAATATTACCCTGCCTTTGGCAGCCATTCAGCGGTAATAAAGCAATGGGGAATAGACACTTGCATAAAATTAAAGTAAAAAAGTATAACAGAATAATTTCACCTCCATTCTCTTATTTTCACTGTGTCCTTGAAATTCTGACTGTTGTAAGTAAACGGCAGTAACGCGGTTGTTTCTTCGGCTGACCAACGCCCGCTGGCTACTAATGTACTAACATTTTGCTGCAGCGAATCCATCCACCATCTGCCATCTGCCATCTGCCATCTGCACATTTTTCTCCTGCATCCTGCCCATTTGCTGCACCACCATTCTCACACCCGTTCAAACACCGCCGCTCTTCCATTTCGCGTACAAATCCCGCGGCAGCATGTCCCTCCTCCCACCATCCGGCGAAACCACCACCCTGTCCGCCTCCGCATCGTACCTGACCCTCGCCTTCCCGCCGCACTCCCTCGCCAGCGCCGTGATCCGCCCGACCAGCCAGCCCATCCTCCGCAGGCCCGGCCGGTTGTCAGCCTCCCACTGCCGCACCTGCGCCGCCACGTCCTCCACCCGCGCCTCCCCGAACCTGCCGCCGTGGTGGTAGGCCCGCACCAGGTTCGGCGTCTGCGACGCCCACAGCTGCGCCGCCACCTCGCTCAGCGGCAGCGGCTTGCGCGCCGCCCGCGTCTTGATCTCCAGCGTCGAGCAAAGCGGCACCCTCTGCCCGCCCCGGCCCATCCTCAGCTCGGAGCCGCTCATGCTGGCGTAGGCCGGTGTCGCTCCGGCGTCGGCGTCGGCGTCAGCGTCGGCGTCGCCCACGTACCCGTCTGTTTCGTGGCACACGATGAAGCTGAGCCCGCAAAACCGATACGAGATGACACGGTGGTGCCCCGTGCTCCCCGCCACCGCGTTCACGGTGTTGCCTTTTTCATACTCATGCCCGTACCCCCGGAACTCGTACGGGCCGATGACCCTCACCGTCGCCGCCTCCACGCGGCAGAAGATTGCAGTATTCTCGACAACCTCGACTTCAATCTCAAAGTCCTGCACATTCTTGTCCTTCATCGCAACCGACAGGAGCTTCCGGATGCTGTTCCTCTCGGTGATTACATCGACGCTGGCAACGTCAAACGAGGCGTTTTCGGCATACAGCGACCGGAACAAGGGCTCCATGGGGCTTTCCGGGTGGCGGGCAGCGCTCTGGGCGATGAAGTGCACGCCGCAGTCCTTGGGCACGCGGTGTCCGGCCTCGCGGGGCGTCCAGCGCGCCGGGGCGCCGGGGACGACAATGGTGGGCGTCGGCGCCTCGATCCAGTTGTACGATGAGAGCTGCTTGACCTGGCTGATCTCGGCTTCGTCTCGTGCGAAACCGGCTTCGAGATGAGCGCGCGATATCTCGGCCATGGTGACGAGAATCCTTGGTCGTGGGGGATGATGATGTTGGCAGCGTAGCGTGGTGTGGTGTGTGAAGTAGACAAGGTCAAGAGGACGCACAACAACGAAGATATCCTACGAACCTGAGTGCAAACGCAAGGTCCGAATCGAACCGGCCACAATTATATCACCAGACTCGCCTGCACCTTTTCACAGCCCCGCGCTGTGAATCCGAAGCAAAGTGAATTCATTCTGAGAGTTCTTCGGGCCACCATGCGCGTTGCTTACTCTGACATTGACGGGGTTCTGCGATGTATCCCTCCTCTCCTTGGGCAAGATAGTGACTTTCCCTAGGCTGGCCTTCTCCTTCTCCTTCTCCTTCTGGCCCCTCCCCACGTCTCCCGCGCCTCGACCTTCTTTCCCTCTACCTTGCACCCTTCCTCTTCCTCTCGTGCGTTGATCCTATCCCGCTGCGCTCTCAGCGCCTCCATGTAAGCCGGCGCAGATCAGACTGCCGACACTTCCTTCAGGATTCCCCATGTAGAAAGGAAGTGCACCACCCAACAGAGTGAACCAAAAATCGGGCGGGGATAACCCCCCCGTTTGAACATGGCCCCGTGACTGTCGTATTTACCGTCTTCCGTTTCATCATGGAAACGGCAGCCTTGCCATACATACATGCATACAGGCATGCCTGTAAAGACAGTGAAGGGGGATGGGTGCCCGATCCGCCCTTGTCGGCAGACTCAAAGACAACAGCAACATGAGAGATGCACTACGCATGCATACTTGAATACAAGTAGACTAGAAACAAGTTGGTTTTCTATTGTAGAACGAGATAAAGAAAACCTGTCCGGCATCGCAGCGCCGATTACTATGGCCCACGCATGAATCCATCTGCAATAGGATAAAGTAGCGCCTAACAAATAAGATACACTCAGAAAGATAAAACAAGAAAGAATGAAATATAGGCGAGGAACCGGTTCTATAGTCATCAGTGCACCAACGCGTGCCAACATCAGTTGGGCATGACGCCTCATTTTGCTTTTTGTCCTTTTTGTCGCGCCAACATCAAAAAAAGAAAAATATAGACCCGTCAAGAAAGTTTGACCATGTCTTGCCGAGAATGCCATCCTGTATATCCCAAGGGCAAATTCATTCTCGCCCAACCAGAAAAGCAAAGCAAATCAAGAAACAAATACGCCTTGACAACGCCAATGCACGTTCCCTTACATTCCCAGGTCCCGCGCAACATCATAACTCATTCAACCATCCGCTTCGTCCCAAGCAATTTGCGACATCTACAGGCAGCTTCATTCGCTCAGAAAGCTTGGCCTTGGTAGGAGGGCTGTTGATGCTGAGAGGGCATGGGTCGTTGGCCCTCCGCAGGCGGGGCTCGCATCGGTCCTGAGAAGCCGCCCGGTGGTGGTCCCTGGGGTCCCGGGCCGCCATTCGGCGTGTATGGGCGCACAACACCGGGGCCTGGCGGTCCGTAGCCGCCTCCGACAGGGCCCCTAGCTACGGGACTAGGGCCTGTAGGCGCACGCATCTCGCTGTAGGCGTCGATGATATCATCCGCTGAGGGTGGCGGCCCACGGTTGGGTGGCGGTCCGCGCATGGGCATCGGCTTTCGCTGCATGGAGCCGGGAGGGGCCGGGGCGCCGGGCCCTCCAGGTCCTCCGGGGCCACGGGGACCTGGTCCGCCGGGACCGGGTCTGTAGTTTTCTTGGCCGGGTGGCGGTCGGCCCCGTCCTTGCCCAGGTGGTGGTCCCTGCCCGTGAGGGGGCCCCTGCCCGGGAGGGTACGGCGAGCGACGCCCCTCAGCAGTTGGCGGCCGGCCGCCTGGAGCTAGACCGGGGCCCATACCAGGATTCGGCGGCCCGTATGGCGAGTTGGATCGGTTCTGACCCTGGCCAGGGGGGGCGCTGAGCGATGGCGGCGGCTGTCCGGGTCGACCTTGAGGACCGGGTGGTCCCGTGTACTGGCCGTGAGGCGGCGGAGGCGGACCATTAGTGCCAGGCATGGGTTGACCGTTGAGTTCATTGGTGTATGATTGGTTTCTAGCCTCATGCATCTGAGCCAGCGTGGAGCTTGAGAGCCTGCTGTTAGCGCGGCGGAGCTCAGGGGAATGGTAGGCTTTGTTGGCGCGGTCTTGAGGATTGTGGTTGAATGCGGGGGGGCGGGAGACGGGCTCAGGTAGGTTCATGCCGCGCATCATTTGAGGAGTAGCATGGCCATCTTCGGGACCGCCGAGCTCTTGAGGATAGGGAGGTCTGTGGGACATGGGGGCGCCGGGTCCGCCGGGTCCGCCGGGTCCGCCGGGTCCGCCGGGTCCGCCGGGTCCACCGGGGGGTCCGCCTGGACCGGGAGGGCCGGGATAGGGTCTGGCATTGACATCCTGGCACGACACGTATTAGCTTCCAAGAGCCTTCTAGCAGGCGGCGATAACTGGGGCACGTACCGAGCCAGGCTGCTGCCAGCCGCCCGGGGCTTCTGGGGGAGCCGAGTCGGTTCTAGGGCCGCTGTTGAGCGAATGGGATCGCGAGGATCTGGTCGAGGCACCATCATCGGCAAAGCCGACCTTGGGTCGGCCACTACCGACGTGGCTGTTGGCGCTGTTGCGGCCGTTGCGAGAGGCACCTTCCTCGATGGCGTTCATGCGGGTGCCGGTGATTTCCTTGAGGCGCTTGCGCCACTCGCGCTCATTCCAACTGGAACTACCTGGCTCATTAATGAGGCTGGCAACGTCGAGGAGTTCGAGATATCCATATCGCTTGTGCTTGGGCATGGCAAACATGAGGGAGCGCTGGTCAAGAACGCTGGCGACGAGACGGGCAGGGCGGCCGTAGAGGCCAAACGTGTCCCAGGTGGGGACGAGGTTGCGCAAGAGCATCTCGAAGCCGCTGACCATGGGATGGATCTCGGGCATGACGAAGACAAAGCCCTCGGTGGAGGAGGGAGGTTCGGTGTGGATGGAAACATTGCCTTCGATCTTGATGAGAGTGGAAGCATCGACAAGGGACTTGGCCTGAGGATAGATGGCGTAGGCGGCGTAGGCGTCGGTGATGGAAGCGATAGGCTGGACCTTCTTCTGCTTCTTGCCTTCTTTGCGCTGGTCGTAGAATTTAATGTCGCCCTTGAGGGTTGGAAGGGCGGACCTGTCGTATGCGGAACGCTTCTTCATTTCCTTTTGCTGCTTGGCAAACTCCTTCTCGTCGGGCGGGGTGATGACGCACCAGCAGCGTCTCCAGGGGACACCGGCACCGAAACGGACTCGGACCCAGGATTCGGTGGGAAAGCGGGCGCGCTCGAGGATAACGTTGATGTTGTTGAGAGTCTTGCCCTTGCCGGCAATCAGGGCACCGGTGTAGGCCTCCTGGAGGGTAGAGTGCTCGTACATGGCAAGGCGAATACCGGCGGTCCATTGAACCAAGGAATGGTGCGAGTTGAAGTGGAGGAGATATCGGTTGCGACCGGCCGTGGAGATGCTGAGAATGTTTTGCAAGGGCTGCTCGTCCTTGGAGCGGGTAGGAAGGGACTCGATCTGTACAGCGGTGTCAGTGAGGGTGCGAGGTGAGGGTGATGGAGGTGAGGGTGATGGAGGTGAGGGTGATGGAGGTGAGGGTGATGGAGGTGAGGGTGATGGAGGTGAGGGTGATGGAGGTGAGGGTGATGGAGGTGAGGGTCAGGTTCCAGTCGGACGGCATGCAGGTGGCCGAGGCCGGACTCATGACGGCCCGCTGGTTGAGGGTGCCGAGTGAGGCGGGCGGGATGTGTATGGGTAGAGGACGTACCATTTTGATGGAGGCATCTGTGAGGTTGATGAATTTAGGGAGAACCTCGCCATCCTCGCCGGCGGCATCAAGCTCGGCGGCGTCCCAGAGGGAGAGGACGGTGCCGACGAGTTGGGCGAAGCATTCGGTCCATGTGCGGTCGGCGTTGGGTTTGCCCTCTAGACGGGGAGCGTTAGCACGTGGGGTTGCATTTTGTTTGGCGAGTGGTGGTAGTGGTGGTAGTGGTGGTTGTGGTGAGGTGAGGTGAGGTGAGGCGGGGTGTGACGAGGTCAGGGAACGGGGAGGAGAGGGGGGGGCGAGGGGGAGGGCGAAGACTAGAGTTTTTGCGAGGACTTACGTGTGTTTTGGTCGTCGAGCTTGAGGAAATAGCCCTCTTGGTAGAGTTTGTTGGAGTGGGAGTTGAGAAAGGAGAAGACGGGCTGTAGCTCCGGGATGGTGTCCTCGGTGATGTCCATGAGAGGCGGCTGGTAGGAGCTGATGGAGAGAGGACGCGAGGTGCTGCGCTGGCGTTTGTGAGGAGGACTTTCGGGGGCGTCAGAGTCTACTGTGCCATAGTCCGAGTAGGAGGGCGGGGTGGGAGGGAGGTTCGGGCCGATGTGGTGATCCGGAAAGGGCTCGTTGGAGGTCGCGGCGGCGGCGGGAACGGGGGAGGTCGCTGGTGGAGATGCGGCGGGGGTGGGCGGGCTCCTGGAGCGAGAGGAGAACTGCGAGACAAAGGAGAGGACTGCAGAGCCGGAGGGGCGAATGTTAGCAAGATGCGGATGTGTGTTGTCGAGATGGGAGATGGGAGATGAGAGATGGGAGACGGGAGATGGTAGGGATTTGGTCGTGTGTCTGATGGCGGGTGTGCGGCGAAGGCGAGACGAGGGGCGAGACGAGGGGAGAAACGAGGGGATGGATGATGGGGGAGGGCGGATCAAAGAGGTGAGATGAGGATGAGGACGGGAAAGAGGGCGAAATACAGATGATGGGCGCGGATGCGTGGGTTCGAGTCGACTCGTGGCGTCGGGAGAGAGTGGATGGTTGGTTTGGTTTGTGGTTTGTAGTTTGTGGTTTGTGGCGCGTGAGAATAGTGGTGATGGTGCGGTAGCGAGTGAGTGGGTGAGTGGCAGGTGACGCAAGGCCAGAAGAGCAGAGGAGAGGCAGGCCAAAGATGGATGGGTGGCTGGATGGCCGGATGGAATACAGAAAGAGGATGGAAGACGGAAAGAAGATGGAAGTCAGAAGACAAGAGACAGATGGCCAGAGAGAGAAGTGTGGCAGCCAGAGATGGCGAGCCAGAGGACAAGAATCTCAAGGCCAGACAGAGCCAGCGGCCGGCCAGCGCCCAAGCATACCAAGGACCAAGGTACATGGGCACCTAGGAACTGCTCAGGTAGTGGTAGGTACCGGAGGTGCAGCAGTAGCTAGTTGGGTGCTAGGTGCAGCAGGTAAGCGGCGGCACCAGCAAATGTGTGGACCGCCAGAGGGGCCGTGGCGGGGAGCCGGGCAGCTGGGGGGAGATTTAGCGGGCGAGGTTGTCAGCTCAGCAGGGCGCTGCACTCGACAGCCTGACGGCACCGAGACAAGACCCAAGCGTCAGCACTGCCCGCCTCCATCTTCATCAGCAGCCCTGTGTGCTGTGTGCTGTGTGCTGTGTGCTGTGTGCAGGGTATTGGACAGGGCGGTGGGTAGTGGGCAGTGGGAATGGAAGTGGGAAGCGGGATGTGGCTGCTGCTGCTGCTGCTGGTAGTGGCTGGGCGCTGGTGGCAATCGGCAGGTCCAGTCGAGTCGGCGCTGCTGGATTGCGCCGCCAACCCACTGCCAGCCAACCACCCCTCCACCATCGACCGACCAACCACCCCAACCATCCATCCATCCACATCCATCCATCTTGTCCGCTGAGTTTCCGCATTCCACCCTCTCTAGCTGTCGTCGCTCTCGCCTTGGCCGGTATTTTGTCGTCGCTCTTGTCGCCCTCCCCGCCAACTCGTCACCAGTCCGTCACTGCACTCGCAATCACCGACTGAATCCTCGACCACTATCCGTATCCCCCGGCTCGCCGCAATCTGCATCTTGCTCTTCCTGCGCTCCGCCAAGTCTCGAGCAGAGATATCACAGACCAATCAAGCATATATGCCGGGCTTATTAGCCCGCAATGGCTTGCAGCCCATGATCGACCTCATCCCTCATCTCGGCCGGCCCTTGTGGAATGTGCGCATGTTCTGGGGAGCAAGGTCCAATGTAGGCAGGTAGGTCCAATGGAGGTAGGTCCAATGAAGGTAGGTCCAATGAAGGTAGGTAGGTAGGTAGGTATGCATGTCAGTACGTACCTCTGCTGCTGCGGCCCATGGCTATTGTTGTTGTTGTTGTCGTCGTTGTCGTCGTCGTCGTCAGGTATGTATGTATGTCTGTAGCTAGGTAGGCGGAAAGGTAAAGGGCGGTGTTGGTATTTAAGACCCCGTCATCCGTCTGCCGAATCGACGATTCTCCCTGCCGTCTTTGTCGTGTGGGGTGGTAAAGAGAAAAGAAGGAGAGGGAAAAGTCGAAAAGGAAGAACAAAGCAAACGCAAACCAGAAACAAGCGGAAACGGAAACCTGGGCAAGCTTCGTCGTTTATACCAAGAGGTGCGCACACGGAGCCGCAGTGGACAAGGATGCCAGCTTTCTCGTAGCGCCGTAATTCGTGTACCAGTGAGCTGGTGGTTTGGCGGGCCCGGGAGCTGCGGAGATTGTTTGGAAAAAATAAAAGTGAAAAAAAAGGCGAAAAAAGAATTGTAAAAAAAAAAAAAAAAAAAAAAGTCTCAGAATATAGGTGCCTTGGCAGGTGCTCTTGTTTCCAATACGACAGCGAGCGGCGGTCGGCAAGCCTATCGGGATCCTTGACGGAATGATGGCCAAGCTCTTTTCTTGCAAGCGTAGAAATTAGCACAGGCAATAGATAGGTCAATTGGGGATGAGAGGAGGACAAGAGGAGAAAGAGTAATCTGTACAACTGGCAACATCGAGCAATCCTTTATTAGCCAAGCAATCCGGAAAGGACAGACCATGCCAAGAATCAAGAATCAACCAAGGCCTTGCGCGTAATCTGGAATCTGTGCTGTATACCTATACCTGGCTGTGTGTATAGCCTGCTTCCAATGTACCAACTCAGGTAGGTAGGCAGTAATAAGAAACAAGGTCCTGTCCCTACCAAGCCATTCGCTGACACAGCCCCGGCCAGGTGAGACGGGCGCTAAGGCCAAAGTCAATGTGACTGGCAAGTTGGCTTTATTACTGGGGAGGTAGGTACAGCCAGCCCGACCGGTTTGGTGGTATTGACTAGAAAATGAGAAAATGGGAAAATGGCGTGACGTCTTGTCATACAAGGTAGAAAGGCAGGTAGGCAGGTGTATGAGGCATGAGAAGGCGAGGGGCACAAACTGTTCTCACCTGGTAAAGTATATCACACTGAGCTGTGAAACTCTTCAAAGAAGCAATGTAGGTCGGCAGAAATAAAGGAAGAGAAACAAAGACCAAATCCGGCCCTCGACATGATGAAATACTTGTTGCCACGACACGGATACAATTTTCAGCCTTTGCATTGATTGACTCGTGCTCTTCCCCAGCCAGTTTGCGCCATATGCGCCTTGTTCAATTCCCCGTTCCCCCCAGCAGGACAGTGTAGGAAAGTGTAGTACGTCACAGATGATCAATTCGGATGGGTCTCAGCATGGAAGGGATGGATGGAAGGATGTCTGGTGGATGGTGAATGACGGATGACGGATGTTAGGCACTACCTACCAAGGTAACTACCTAGGTCTAACCTACCTATTGACGACTAATAACTAAAAGTAGGTGCACAAGCGAGACGCCGTAGCACCACTGCCTCGGATCCTTCCTTTGTGTTCCAAGATCGATTTGCGGCCCCGGAATGCACGAGACAATAGAATGGAGCAAAGAAAATGGGGTGGAGGGATTCAAGAAGAAAGAAGAAAGAAAAAGAAAAAAGAAAAAGAAAAAAAGAAAAAGGGCAGGAACAAATACCATCTAGATCATCAATCAAAGCACAGACTGGCCGTACCACCATACCTACCCAGTACCAGTACCAGTACCAGTACCCAGTGGCTACCTCCTCCAACCCAGTGCCGCCAACCCAGCGCCAAGGTACCCCGCGCCCAGCGCCCACTGCCTGTTGCCCAGCGCCCACTGCCCAACTGCCACTGGAGACGACAGTGGCGCAGTTGTCTTTGGCGGCTGATGACTGTGACATGTTACGCATTCATTCACTCTCCTCCAACCAACCACACAGCACTTGCAACATTTGGAGCGCGAAACCATCCTTGGCCGTGATTGGAATATGCCGGGACAAAGTCATGCATGAAAAACAGGACACCTTGGTGCAGTCCCCTGGTTCTCACCGCGACTTGCCCCCCAAGATGGTCTGCTGCGGGGAAGTTTAAAAAGCCCCGAGCTTTCCGGAACCATTCATCCATTGATCCTGCACACCAAAATCATGGAAATAGATTATTAAATAATTAATTAATTAAAACTAGCACATATCGAGACCTTCTCGCTGGGCTATTCAACGTGCAGCCACCCGCCCATCCAATCATCCATGACGATACATCTGGCTGCATGCGTAGGCGCCCGTTACGTACACGTACGTACGTACGTCCAGACATGATTCAAACGAAATGTGTACATGACCCGCCGCGGTAAGGATCAATCAATCACTCACTCTCAATCAATCAGTCAGTCAGTCAAAAAAGTGCTCATGCACGCCAGAGCGCTAAGCCACTCGACTGCCAAGCGGGCTCCCGGAGTCACGGCACGCACATACATACATGGTTACGACATGCGAATACACGTAACAGCCTCAATAACTTGCCGACCGGCCAAGGCCAGGGTACTTTATACCGAATTTAAAAAAAAAAGAAATTGCAAACATTTAAAAAAAAAAAAAAAAAAAAGTCCATGACGACCCGTCAAACCTACTCTCCGGCCGGGCCGCCGCAACTCAAAGGCCCAAAGATCAAAGGTTCAAAGGCACCGCCGCTTGCGGGTGATGGCAGTCAGTTGGTTTTGAAGTTTTCTACTTGCCTAACCTACTCGGTATCAGCTGCGTGGCACAGCAAAAGCTTCGACGCCGCGTCTGCCCTTGGCAGGAAGCCTTTATCCTTGGCGTCCGCAAGCAACCCCAGTGTGGACATGTATGTGTATGGTCGTCCATTGACTAACTAGGTAACTAGTCAGTAACTACCTACCTACTAGTTACTGAGCTGATTTTTTCTTCTCTTTTTAACAAAAATCAGTCGCACGAAATGAGTTACGCTGCTTCACCTAAATGATAAATGCATGGATGCGCTCACTCACCGCTCGCCACCATGTGCCTGGAGAGCATGACATGATGAAATTTGATTGTCCTGCCATGCTTTGTCTGCTATAGTACTGTTTGGCACCTGCCAACCAACTAGTTAGTTATTCGTTAGTATTAATATTAATAGCAACCAGGCTGGCACGCGCCAGCCATCAGCCGCTTTCGCATGGTCGACCATCGTGAAAAATACGAGATTCTCGGCCTAGCCCGACTTACCACTCCGATGACATTCGACGCCATCTCGCAACGGGCGTAGACGAAAGACCGAGGCTAATGTATATAGGTAATTTATTCTTGTCGATTTTTTTTAATTACCAGTCACTATTAGACTCTTAGCAGACAGCAACTCTACATGTACGCCACCTAATAACATAGCTTGGTCGCCGCATCACATTCCCCCTTCCATTGCCAACTTCTTTCATCACCACTGTTTCGCCTTTCCTCTCATTTCCATGCCCTGGAAAAGTATCCGTAGCATTGAGACAGACCCTGCAGTGACGTCACTATCCTCCATCCCTCAACTATCCCGTCCCACTTGTCGGATGGCAGATCGTCCGTAATAATAATCGACTTACCCTACCCGGAAGTCATACGCCAGGGACCTGGATACGCGCTCCCCCGGTATCGGCCTAGATATAGCATTGGCATTGCATCGTGTTTGATGGACGGCAGTAATAACCCTGTTTTCCCAATCGCGTCGATTAACCACCTATTGTTGAGCGTTGCGTGGATCATGGATGATACGAATACGCCGAAAAGAGTTCGTCCGCGTCCCTTTCCATCCAAGCCATGGAAAGCACTAATCAATGACTGGATGGTATCAGGACAGTGTGATCCTTGATTTCTGATTTTTAACATGAAACCTGACAATACAGCACCGCGATGAAAAAAAAAAAAAAAATAGAAAACGAACCAAAAAACTGTCATCTACTCCGTACACAGTAAATATTTAACTTGCGCTGATAAGCCTCGACTCGCTCACTGCGCCTTCTGGCCTATCGCGCCGTCACGTGCAGTTGACGGCGCCGATGCATTAGCCAGGCCTCCCGTCGTACAATTCTCATGTCCTCTTTTTTTTCTTCCTCGTCGTTCAACAGCAGCACGAACCAACGCAAATCGGACTCTCTCGCCCAGCTAGATAACCCTGCTTCTAATCCTGGGCAAGCGAACACCCCCGCCGTCAACGACCACGGTCCACAGGTTTGCGACCCCCAAAGGGTCGGCTCTGGCATATGTGGCCGGAATGCGAATATTACGCCGCCCGGCGCCTGCGACCTCATGGCGGTCCCATACTCCCTCACCTCGGCTGCACCTAGTGCTCGCCTCATCGCGGCGCGGCATCGGCAGCGGCCCCAATCGCGCCCGCGCGCACTCGACGCTCCCCAAGGAGCGACCCCACGACAACGGCGATGAAGATGCTGCGGGCGATGCCGCTCGACGCCCCAATCCATCGCTGCCCCGGCTTCCCTTTCGGTTCGAGACCGGTATTGGGGTCTTTGCCAAGCGGCCCCCGCGCCCGTTCCCCCCGCCCTTCCTCTCCCGGCCGTCGGCGTCCTTCTCGGACCCGCTCAGCACGCACCGCGCCGTTGTCGACGGCGAGGAGATTCGCGGCCTCACCAACGGCGACGACGCCATCTACGCCAGCGATTTCTTCATATGCGCCAACGACGGCGTAGGAGCCTGGGCGACTCGACCGCGTGGCCACGCTGGGTACGGGTTCCCCTTACCCCCCCCCCAATCTTGTCCCATCCCTTCTCTAAAGGATGAGTAAGCGGACCGCAATGGTGACCTGGCTAACCGGTTGAACAGGCTTTGGGCTCGGCTTATACTCCATTTTTGGTCGTCGGCTGTCGAGGAGGACTTGATGCGTGCGTGCGGCAGCGGTAGCGTCGGTGGCGGGGAAGCAACCGAAGAACCGGAGCCGCACCCGGTCGTGTCACTGTCAACAGCGTATAAGAAGACTCTTGAAGCGACTGGGGCGCACGACTGGCAGGGCACGACGACGGCCTGCGGAGCACAGCTACATTTTTCGACGTTGACGCCTGGAACAAATACTAGTACCGGTGCCCGCACCGACACTGGCAGCAGTACTGACGCCTCGGCAACACGGGTGGTGCCGCTCCTGTACGTCACCAACCTCGGCGACTGCCAGGTCATGGTGGTACGGCCGCGCGACCGCTCCGTCGTCTTCAAGACGACAGAGCAGTGGCACTGGTTTGACTGCCCGCGGCAGCTCGGCACCAACAGCCCCGACACCCCCGAGGACAACGCCGTCGTCGACCGGGTCGAGCTGCAGGTCGGCGACGTCGTCCTCGCCATGAGCGACGGCGTCATCGACAACCTGTGGACGCACGAGATTGTCGAGATTGTCGCCAAGAGCATCGATAGCTGGGAAAAGTCGTCATCGGCATCCGAGGACGTGACGGAGAGCGCGCGCCGTCGTGGCGGGCGCGGAGGCGGCATGCATCAGGCAGCGCAGGACCTGGTCGCGGCGGCGAGGAACATTGCCTCGGATCCCTACGCGCAGAGCCCGTTTATGGAGCATGCCATCGAGGAGGGCCTCGCCAGCGAAGGAGGTGAGTGTGGGCAGTCACGACGGGGAGACTGGTAGATGGGGTTGATATGCTAACATGGGAGAATATAGGCAAGATGGACGACATCAGCGTGGTGGCGGCTCTCTGTATAGAGAATAGCAAGGAGCCGACATGAAATAAACGGCCAGAGTATGGGAAGAAACAATCACGCAACGGACGGAATTTTTCTTTTTTTTTCCTTT
This sequence comes from Cordyceps tenuipes, assembly GCA_025583755.1. Taxonomy (NCBI): domain Eukaryota; kingdom Fungi; phylum Ascomycota; class Sordariomycetes; order Hypocreales; family Cordycipitaceae; genus Cordyceps; species Cordyceps tenuipes. The sequence continues at coordinate 102,379 of JANZYN010000030.1, forward strand.
ATTTTTTGCGCATGGGACTTTGCATCTTCAAAGGGAGTCATGGACACGAAGCGACGGTTTTTTCTTCTTGTGCGTTAGAGCATCTTGGGCTTTTTTTATGCTTGATTGACCAATTAGTAATGAAGACTGCACGTACAAGATATGTCTACCTGTACGGTTAAATCAAGGCACCCTTTCTCAGCGGTGTTTTTATTTTACTGATGAAGCAGCAACGACCCTGCCATGGATGGTGTGCTGAAGCTAGCGAGCTTTATTAGTACTAGGTAACGAGGCCCAAAGAACAGCAGACCGATTTTATCAAATAACAGACCGCTAAACCTATTTCGGATAGCTCCATACTAGTAGACTTAGCGCCACGCTAAAGAAAATTTTTAGCCAATCAAAGGCCTGCATTCAATTCCTTCCTGCACAACACCATGGCCAAAAGTCGTGATAACTGACCTTCGTCGCCCTCAAGCAGCGATTAACCTCATCCCAGGCGATAGGGCAACTTACGACATAGCCTACTATAATACCTATCAATTCAGGCTATTTTTTACCTTCTCAACCGTCATCTTTGTCCTAGGTTACCCCTCCCTATGGGCTCTCACAACAGCAGGCCTCTCAGCAGGCCTCTTAGCAGGCCTTACAGCCTCAAAGCTTCGAATTCTGGCACTGGCTTAGGCATTTGGATAGAAGGTATCAATACAATGACCAATCAGAATTCCGTAATAGTCCCTATAACTTCTGCTGTATCCACTACAACCACTAGATCATATACAGTATAGCGGTCTGTTTTTTGATAATTTCGGTCTAGGTAACTGCCTGGAGGACTACTAATAATAAGGTAAGTGGCTGCAGCGCCTGTAGGCACTGGTAAAGCTAAAGCAAAGCTCAGCTCAGGTGGCCACCGCTCTGAGCTCTACTGTGTACACAGTAGACGTTAAGTCTCGTTATGCATAAACAATCGCTTTTCATTAATTATAAGTATTAATTTCCCCCAGCCGGCCGGCTCCTCCACCTAGGTGACCTATGTAGAGGCGTAGTCATGTCAAAAACAAGAGGATCCTGGCTAATTTGCGTGAGCTTGAGCGCCAACTCGTGGTGCATAGCACTAAACCAGAGCGAAGCGAGAAGCCTACAGCAGGAGACGAGCTTCTCCTTACAGTACACATCTGAGTCTGCTTTAGGAAGCTTAATAGTATCGTCTAGTGACTGTTGGTCGATGACGAGGGCGATACAGTAGCGTGAGTTGTGTGACTCAGAGTCGCCGTTTTGCTGTGTCTTGTAGGAAGGAGTCTATCGCAGCAAGTAGGGTTGATGAGGAGAGTGCTAGGACTGGCCAGCCTCTTCCCACCCGCCGGCCCGCCACAGCCAATCCATCTTTCTACAGAACAACGACCTGCGACAAGCAACATCAGTCTGGCGCTTCTCAAAGGCCGTGACAGTGCCAGGGCGCAAGGTTGTTTGTTATTTATTCTCTTCTTCTCCTGTGCTCTTCCGCACCACCCAGACGGCCGTTGACCCAACAATGATACACTGACCTCTCTCACCAGGAATTTTCTTGCTTGCCCGTCGCTGGTGCCTTCTGCCCCTCCTCCCTTGGGGAGGCAGCTGTTTGCCGTTTTGTTGGATGGTTGAGCAGGCAGAAGAGACCGAGCCCTCAGCTTTTTTTTTTTTTTTTGCACGACAATCCAAGTTGCGCTTCCATTGTTAGTCTTGCTTGCTCCCTGGTCCTTTTCTTTGCTTGACCAGAGCTTGTATAACAATATGGAAGGCGAGGAACCAACCCAAGGTACGTCCACCATCCATCCGCCTCTGCCTAGAAAGCAGCTTGCCCGCTGACCGCATCCCATGCCGTCCCGTAGCCGCGACGCAGCAAATCGTTGACCCGCGTCGCATGGGACAGCAAAACACGGGCTTTACCGACGACGAGATCTCCGACATTGTCTGCATCCTCTATCCGCACTCCCCGTCTGCCCAGTCCGAGGTCCAGCGCCTCGTCCGCCAACGATCGCCCTTTATCATCGGTCGCGACGCTGCCGACGGCGTCGAGCCCAACTACGAACTCGAGGACCGTGCCAGCCAGTTCCAGTCACACACGACGGTCGATGCCGTAGCCGGCGCCCATGCCATCATCTTGCGCCTCTCTACCGCCCCCAAGAACCCGCCCGCCGGCTTCACCTTTGGCCGCAACCCGGGCCGCTGCGATGTCGTCTTCACCAACGACCCTCTGCGCCGAGTCAGCAACATTCACTTTCGAATCTACGTCAATGAGTTTGGCAATGTCATGATCGAGGACCAGTCCACCAACGGCACCTTCATCGACAGCAAGCTGCTCGCCGCTCGCCCCAAGCCCGGCATGCAGCGCCAGCACCTGGCCAGCCGTTGGGTCCTGACCTCAGGCTCCGTCATCAACATCTTTCTGCAGGAACACGTCCGCGACCTGACCTTCCGTGTCCGAATTCCCCGTCGAGAAGGAGCCTACGAGCTTGCCTACAACCAAAAGGTCACCGAATACTTTGCGCGCCACCGCCTTCCCATGGAGGGCGGCGCGCCCCCGGTGAACCCCCCCTTGCAGCCTGCCCAGCATCTCGACCTGTTCCGCACTGCCGGTCAGCCTCTGACGAACGCCGGCCAACCCCTGACAGCAGCTGCTGCCGCTCGACGGCCGCCCCAGCTCACCGCCCAGCTGACGGCCCCGAACATGGTCAAGCAGAATAGCATTCAGGAGTGGACCGGCTCGGGCAAGTACAACAAGCAGCGTTCCGTCGGCAAGGGCGCTTTTGCGGTCGTCTACAAGGTCACGGCGAAATATGATGGCCGTCCCTACGCCGCCAAGGAGCTCGAAAAGCGCCACTTTGTCAAGAATGGCATTCTCGACCAAAAGGTGGAAAACGAGATGCGCATCATGCAGCGCCTTAATCATGTACGTCACAAAACACCACGTCTTGCAAGCCAACGCAAACCCAACGCCGTGCCAGTCGAGACCTTGTACTAACACCACGCCCACACGACAGCCAAATATTGTACGATATATTGAGAATTTTGACTGGGACGAGCGCCTCTTGATCATCATCATGGAGTTTGTCCCCTATGGCGATCTAGGCAAGTTCATTCTTGAACATGGCTGTTTTAATGAGAGGACGACTCAGGTTCTTGCCGTCCAGCTCCTCTCCGCCTTGCGCTACCTGCACAACTTCAACATTACCCATCGCGACATCAAGCCCGACAACATCCTCATCAACTCGCTGGAGCCGCCCGAAGTCAAGCTCACAGACTTTGGTCTCTCCAAGATGATTGACAGCGAGCAGACCTTCCTGCGCACCTTTTGCGGTACCTTGCTCTACTGCGCGCCCGAGGTCTACACCGAGTTTCTCGAGTACGACGAAAATGGCCACCGCACACGAGGTAGGCCCTCGCGCCGCGCCCCCGGCCAGCGATACAGCCACGCCGTCGACATCTGGTCTCTCGGCGGCGTCTTGTTCTTCTGCCTCACCGGCGCCGCCCCGTACCCTGCTCGTTCCGTCTCCAGCCCCGCCGAGCTTCTTCATCGCATCATGACCACCAACCTGAACATGGAGCCGCTGCGGCAGCACGGCGTCTCCGAGGCGGGCATCGACTTTATCCGTGCCATGCTCACGCGAAGACCCGAACACCGCGCAACCGTCGACCAGTTACAAAATCACCCCTGGCTGGCTGATTTTGGTGAGACGATCCAGGCGTCGCAGTCATTTGATGACGTTACTGACGACGAGGACAACCCCGGCCAGTCATCCCAACCACTGTATAATGATGATGACAGAGTTAGTGACTCCATGGATGAGGACTCGGACCGGGAAAACCGCGACCTGGTGCTGCCGCCAGGAGGGCAGCCACCACGCCTGTTTGGCGAAGTGGCTGTCTCGGCCATTGGCAGCTCTGGCGTCATTCCGGAAGAGTATCTGAACTTGCCGCCGGGTCAGGCCCATCTGCCTCTACCTGGCATGTCGGACCCCTTGATTGATGAGGCCTACAACTCGGCAGAGTCCTTCTCAGAGAGCATTTCTGCAGGCAATGGGCCAAATCCAGCTGGTCTATCCATCTCCCATAACCAATCTATAGACCAGCTGCAGAGCCTCGTGGAGGAAGTTGCTTCACAGAGCCTCGGAGGCGACGACGAGAAGAGTAAGAAGAGCTTGTCGTCTCCTCGGCCGTCCATGACCTCGGTGGACCTGAACACTAGTAAAAGGAAGCCGCCATCTGTCGAAACGAGCGACGAGTTTGACAAGAATACGCCTCCTGGAAAGCCGACGATCAAGCGACTGCGGTCAGAGGGCAATGTGGACAATGCCATTACCGACGAGATGATTGCAGAGTACAAGTTGCTGGCCAGCATGATTCCCATCAACCCGCTCGGGGCTCGATCTAGTGATCTGCCGGTTCTCAAGTCATCCTTCTGGACCAACGACGTGACCAGCAGGCACCTTGACTACCCCGAGATGACGGAGCAGCAACTTATGAGGTTCAACGAGTCGGCGCTGATGCGAAACGAAGTCTTCCGACCCGGCAAGACGCCGCTGTGGGCATTGGCCATGAAATACTTCCCGCCTACGGAACGGCACATTCCGCAGTTGATGGACAGCGCGACGCTGCCATCGCACGACAGCACACCGCGCGCAGGGGAGATGCCCGCTCAGGTCTTGGACGGCTCACAGGACGTGCCGCGCTTCTCGCAGCTGGTAGTGCCCATCTCAACTTCAGAGATGGCGGCCATGTTTGAGAGCGACCTGACATCAGGCATTCGCGACATCTCAATCCCCGTCACGGAGCCGCTTGTATCGTTTGGCCGCGGACCGGAAAACACCAAGGTGTACGAGCACAAGACAGTAACCAAGGTGCCAAAGTACGCCTTTAGAGCCCTCTTGTGGAAGGAGGGCTACGACCCGGGCGACCCCAAGTTGCCGTGGCGAGAGAATCTGAGCGAGGAGGATCAGAATGCCTTCTTCTTTTGGATATCCACCAAGGCGACCAACGGCATCCGCATCAACGGACGGTCGCTCAGGTCGTCGAGCTTCAAGTCTCCGCACGACCCGTCCCAGAACTGGACCCGGCTGTTCAACGGTGACTCCATCGTCATCTGGCACGACGGAACCGGCGTGGGAGAGACCAAGTTGACGTTCCGGTGCACATGGGGCGGTTCGGCCGCCACGCGAGACATGACCAACGCGCCGGGTCTGGATATGGCGTCGGCGCACATTGTAAATCGGCTCAACAGCGGCTGCCGACGCTTCGAAGCCCAGCGGCACTCGAACAGGATGCACCGCAAAGATGCGGCCGACATGGCCATCAGGCGGAGCAACGTTGACCAAGAGAGGCAGCGCAACGTCCATTTCGAGGAAAAGAGGCAAGAAGCTATTGCCTTTCTCACGGCACGACAGAAGCAAGAAGCAGCATCGAGATGGCACTCCCCAGCGACGACGACGACGACTAACACGGCGACGGCGAAAGCCTCGTGGTGGTGAATGCGAAATGAAGAAGCTAGGATGGATACTTGATTCGGATAGAGTTTACAAAGCATTGCATATACAACTGTTGCAATCAGCGTTGCTACACAGGAGCTTGTCTTTGCTGTCAGTTGGTTGGTCTTGGAAATCGGGGCATGCAAGGTAAAGGGATACTGTCTATTGAGAGAAAAAGCGGGCATTGGTTGTCTTGGTATTGAATTTGTTCTCGTTGGCATCGTTGAGGGAGAAACAAGAAAGGTCGGAGATTTGCAGGGTTGAAGAGAAACGGGGCGAAGCAGGGTGCTTCTTCTTTCCTGACAAGGAAAACTGGCCGAAGTCTTTAAAACAAGGAAAATTGGTCGAAGTCTTTAAAGCGAGGAAACAAGCAAGCATGTATTATCATCCAATACACTACAGCGTATGATACATATATACACAGCAGTCTCAGATTGGCCATTCAACAATACTACAACATGACAACGGAGCTATTCGAGTTGGTGCAATTGTGTCTATTATCTCATGTGTCTAACAAAAGGTGAAGAAAAGATACAAGCTCGGTCATGTCCCACTCCGGTTTTTGGTGCTTCGTTTTCTCATGTTCATCATACATATATCATCATTCTCTCGTCTCGTAGCGTAAGAAAAACGGGGAGAGGTTGGTCATGTCTGGCAAATAGCAAGCAGAAAAAGGGGCAAGTTGGACAAGTTTTTTTTTTGGCGTAAGAATGGTCCGACATGGGCAGCAAAGCTGGGCAAAGATGAAAAATACAGAAAATGGGTAGATGAAAGAAAAAGCAACAAGGGCAATCAATGACAGGAAAGATATCTCTGGGTATGATGTGTGGGTATGTGTGTGCAAAACAAAAGCGGCGTCTAGACAAAGATGTCCAGGATTTGACCCCGGATCAAGGTTAGGTTAAAAGCATAAGAAACGAACAGTTCCCTTTTTTTTTTCCTTGTCGTAGTGATGAGTTAGTTTTTGTGTGGGTTGTTTTAATCTTGGGGATTAGTTGCCATGCACGGCAAGGTTGCCGAGGCGCGAGGCGAGCAGCAAGCTCTCCTCGGATGAGCACGCGGACGACGACGACGGCGAGGAGGAGGACCCTGTGAGGAATTCGACGCCCGAGTCAGACAAGTCTCCTGCGGCGAGGTGGAATTCTTGGGCCATGGTTAGAGAGAGGTTGGGGGATGTGGTGAGGGGCAGCTGGATGGGGGGGAGGGCAGAGGGGAAGAGAGCAGAGGGGAGGGGAGGAGAGGGCTTGCGTACCGAGTAGTAGAGGCGTGGTCGTGGGAGACTTTGGTGCCGGCGAGGATGGCTCTTCGATGATGGGTTCCGGAGGAGCGAGGCCGTGCTCGTTGCTGCTGCCGGGGGTGTGGCGCGCAAAGGCCGACGCCGACGCCGACGCCGATGCCGTGGTGTTGATGTTCCACGCGCCTCGCGTCGATGCAAACTCACCACCGTCAGCGTTAGTCTGTCGTCGGCGCGAGTACGACCTGGGCCGTCCTCGTCTAAAGCGAAACGGGAGGGATGAGCTACCAGGCGGCGAGCCGGGCCGCTCCTGGTTGTAGCTGTCAAAGACGGAGGACTCTCTGCCCGAGCTGCCGGCGCTGCTGCCACAACAACCACCGCCACCACCCTGGCTGGGCTCGTGGTAATACGCGCCCTTGGAGCCGCCCGTCTCGGGGACAGGGTTGGCGATGGGCCGGCTGAAGCTTGCCCACGGAGAGGGCGACGCGCCGGGGTTGATGGAAGACGGGACCCTGCCAAAGGCGCCGGTGGTGAAGCGCTCGTCAGCTTCTTCTTGGTCGCCGGCATGAATGATGGGGCTGCAGTTGAATTCGGGAGCGATCGGGCTCGCCTGCGGCGTCCTGGCACCCTCGGACGCGGACGTCTTTCGGGCGGTGCCGGGGAGGTACGAGAATGCCTCCGCAGAGGGCTGGTTTAGGTTGCCTGGCCAGGACTGGTTGCGGTCGATGAAGCGAGGTTTATCGGCAAGGTCAGGCCGCTCAGGAGAGATGGCTGGCGAGGACGAGTCCCAGTGCTGGGAGAAGGGCTGGGCAACCGGAGGGGAGCAAGGTGGGTAGATGGAAGCGGAGTAAAAAGGCGAAGACAGTCGTCCAGCGGTGTCGCGAGGCTGGTAGTATGGATTTTTGAGCGAGGTGGTGTACTGCGGTGTGACGAACGATGCCTCGCTCAACTCGGAGGACGGCTCGTCGAGAGAAGAAACGTCGACAGCTTGGGCTTCTGGCGCAGCACGTTCCATGAACGAAAGTGAGGCTGGGCTGAAGTTGCGAAAGCTGCTCTCCAGAGATGGGGCCTGGTTGGAGCTGGGATCCTCATCACTGACTTCTGGAGAGCGGTAGTTGGTGAAAGGGCCGTCTTCGGTAGGGGGGCGCGGGCTCTGAGGCGGCGCCGTGTCCCGGGTAGACGAGGCCAAGTCGGCAGCACCGTCGTAGCCAGAAATGCTACTACCATCTGCGGAGCTAATCGGTCGAATTGGTTGTTTGTAGGCTGGACGCTGATCAATGTCCCGGTCTCGCAGTGGCAAGGTACGGGAGCTTGGCTTTGCATCCGCTAGTCCTCGCTGCTCACGGCTTTCGCTCCGATGCTTGGAGTGACGGGATTCCTTGTCCGTGGATCGGTGAACCTGTTGTTGTCAGCTGGGCGTCCATGTTGGTGTAATTGCACCACTTACATAGCTGCCATGGGCGTGGCACTTGCGACAGATTTTGGAGCGCGCAGACACAGAACTTGCACCTCCTCGACGACGGTGGTATTCTTTCGACCGAACAATACCGCAGCTGTCACAGAAGTGATAGCGCTTCATGACACTGTGTGCTCGCTTGCCCTCGCGGCACTTTCTGCAGACGTTATGAACGGCTTTTGCAAAAGGATGCTTCCTGTGGAAGCTTGGCGAGCGCGTCCCTCCACAACCGGAGCAAGTATGGCATTCTTTCACAACGCCTTCATCGCTGGTTGCAATACTAGCCGCATCTTCTTCCCGCAGCTTGCTGTTATTCGGCTTTTCGGTAGGCGCCCGTTCTACGACGGAACGGACATGGTCGGCTTTCGGTTTGGCCGGCTCAACCGGGCCTGGGGTGGCCGATGGCATTGTTCTCTGTGTAGCCGAATCTAGGAAAATATTTCTCTCCGCCACCAGCCGATTCAATTCGCGTTTGGCGTTGAGGTCTATCGGGTTGGCCGCCAAAATAGCAGTGACATGGTTGATGCGGCCTTGGAGTTGCTGAAGCTCGGGTGGAAGCTGAGGTCCTGTGTTGGTTGCGTTTTGTGCCATTGGATACACCACTTGCGGCACACCAAAGACTGGTTGGTGATGAGGCATTGGAACGTATTGGTACATTGGAAATGGATTGTGGTAGGCAGGTTGAGGCGGCGCTTGAGGGAAGCTATACGGGACGCTTTGCATGACTGGTCTCCGATCAGGTGGTGGCTGGGCCTTGTCCTCGCGACCACGGCTCTTGTCTCGCTTTGTCTTGGTATCCTCGTCATAGCTGTGGCGACGGATCGATAGCTTGCGCGAAAGATTGGACAGGGGGGCTAGCAGAGAGCGAGCCCGAGATTGGTGCGAGGGCGAAAGCGTTCGGCTTCGTTTCAGCTTCTTTGGCGAGGATTTGAGCAAAGGGGCCGACTGCAGGACAGACCTTCCCGGGCTTTTCTTCAGGCAAGCAGATGATGAAACTGGCTTGCGCGGGGATATTTGGCTGCTCGTTTTGGTCTTGGACCTGCGGCCTGACTTGCTTGAATCAGTAGCGGGATCGTCGTCGTCAGTGCAGATGGTGTGGACGGAGCCGATTGACGGTGCGTTATTGGACCTGTAGACCTGGCCTCCGTAGCTCAGAGAGATAGCACCGGTTGGCTCCTTTCGGGGGTCGGCATTCTTGAAAACGACCTCGAACAGGACGCCGTTCCCAGTGGTGAAGGGTTGCCGCTGGGTGCCGCCAGCCATGGTGATTAGCAAGGGAATGAATGGGTGAAGCTCAATGAGCAATCATCACGACGGGTTGTAGTAGCGACAAGTAAAGCAGGACAAGATATTGTGTGGACGCTGAATGTCATACGGGAAAAGAACAATTTGCATGCGGAGGCCAAGTGAATGCCAAGTGACGATGATGGTACAAAACTGACGCTGTTTTTTTTTTTTTTTCAACAGTCGACGCGCGTTGCAAACGCAACGTCATCACTGCCAGCTGCCAGCTGCCCGCCGTTGGCTGTTTGCTGTTTGCCGTTTGCACAGACTGCAGCCAATAACTTCTCTCTCTCAATGTCCATAACCAACAACCAACAACCAACATGAATTCAATCAACAAAGCAACCGAATTCATACAATTGATATACATTCCTATATACCCTTCCGGCATACATAGTCAACTCCGTCCCTGTAAATTTTGTCCCCAATCAAATCCCTGTCCTCTAACAATAGCCCTTTTGTTTTTTTTTTTTTTTCAATCGACGCGGAGAACGCGAGGCCCAGCCTTCTTGGCAGCCTTCTTCTTCTTCTGCCCACGCTCAAACGCCGCAGCGGCCGCGTGGTCACGGCCGACATTGTCCAGGTCCTTGACCTTGTACACGCGGATGATCCAGTTCTCGCTGGTAAAGGCCTCCTCCAGAGTGTTGAGAACAGGACCCTGGTTTGGCAGACGGACGTTGCGGACGCGATCCGCAACCTGGCCAGGCGGGAACATGGCGTGGAAGTTGTAATAGGAAAGCTTGTACATCAAGCTGTTCTTCATCGTCTCGGTCGCACCCTCATCCACTCTGTACTCTCCACGGTCGGTGAAGAAGTTTCGCTCCTTAACCTCGTCTGGCCAGATGCCCTCAGCAATACGCACCATCCACAGGAACTTGTTGATGTCGTCGCCAGAGTAGCCCAGAAGGCCGCCAAATACCACAAGAACGTAGTCGACCTCGTGCTGACGCATGATAGGGTAGCTGACCTCTTCGCGGGAGCTCATGGCCTTACCAACAGTGGCAATGTGAGTATTGTTCCAGGTGTTATTGTCGACAAGCGTGGGGCGATCCGCCATACCACCAATCTGGTAGCCGTAGTCCCACCAAGACATAATCTTGGCGTCCTTCTTGGTGTTTTGACGCAGCCACTGGTAGGCCTCGCGGTAGTCATCAATGATGAGCTGCGATCCGTCAGGCAGGCGGCTGGCCAGCACGACTGAAGGTGACGAGTAGGAGGTGGAGGTGACCCAGGTGCAATGAGTGACAAACATGAGCAAGTAGATGGTCATGGCAGAAACCACCGAAAGTTTTGACACGTTGCTGAAGACGCCGACGATGGGCTTCTCGCTGCCGCGGAGGCTGCCAGCCTTGGCCTGCTTCTTGGCCGCCGCCTCGGCACTCTTCTCAGCCTCGGCCGCGGTCGGCGTCTCAACGGACAGGTAAGAGTCCAGAATCTGCGAGGCCGCAATGGCAGCCGCAACACAAACAACAGGAGTCAGGGTCAGCATGAGACGAACCATGACACCGGCAAAGTAGCTGCCAAAGAGCGCATAGACGACAACGAAGACGTGCTCATCCCTGAGATCGTTGAAGCACAGGTAGACGCCGGCAGGGAACAGCCAGATCAACATGCTGAGATCAAAGAAGAAAGCAGGCCAGGCAGTGGGCTGATGCTCCGACACAGACGCAATGATGGGAATGTGGATCTTGGCGTAGCTGGTGTCCCAGAGAGAGTAGAAACGACCACCCCAGGGAGCAATGTAGCCGAGCGAGGTGAGCGCGACGAGACCGGTGAGGCCAATGCCAAAGGTGGCGATGACCAGGGTGGCCAGGAAAGTCTGGAACTGCTTGCCAGAAATGGCAGAGCGAACGTACTGGATGAAACCGATGAATTGCAGGAAACCAAAGATACCTGCGGCAAGTTAGCGTCATGTCACTCACCCGTGGGAGGCGTCATCTAAACATACCAAGAGCAGGCATGTGCTCACTAGTCTTGACGGGCAGGAAGCCGACAAATGGAATCTGCATACTAGCGACCGTTCCAAGAGCGTACCATGTGGTGTAGCTCACGTAGAGACGGGTGCTGTAGCGTCCCATGCAGATCAAGACGAGGGCGTGCATGGGAAGGAGACAGGTGATGAAGGCATATCCACCCCAGGACGACACCATGTAGCCGTAGGATAGAGCGCAGACGGCACCCCAAAGCATGGAACCGAGCTTGAGGGCCTTGATCCAGAGGTAAAAGGTGAAGACCAGGAGGAAAATAGCGATGGCTTCGTTGTCGTAACTGCCGGCAACGGATCGGGAAATGTAACCAGGTGCGATGCCCATGAAGGCCGCAGCCAAAAGACCAGCGGATGGCGAGGTTGTCATTTCGTTGGTAAGGAGATAGGACGCGTAGGCCGTCAACCCAGAGAAGGCGGGAGCGAGGAGAACGCAAATGTTTCGAATGTCGACGGGGACGGTCAAGGCCTTGAGAGCGTGGTAAATGACACCCGACGTGACCATGAGACCGGGGTAAAGGGTACCGCCGGTAACACGGCCAAGAGGATGCCATGTGCGGTCATCGAACCAATCCCAAAACTTGTAGAATCCATTGGCAACGAGATACTTTGTTGCGCGGAAGTTGAACCAGGGGTCGACTGGACGGATACTAGAGTTAGCAGTCGAAAGACGGACACGGGCGGGTTTCGTGTAGACTGACACTCGTGGATAATACTCTCGAAGCCTAGATTACGTGTTAGCAATGGGGGAATTGGTGATGAGGAAAATGCAGGGTGGCGCATGGCGAGGGCGCCAGTCAGTCAAGGGACGGACGTACGAATGACGGAGAAGAGACGACTGGCAATTGCGGCGGCGGCGATGAGGAAAAGAATGACGGTTCTCAAAAGAGTTCTTGTGCTGTGGGAATTGACCGCATCCAATGCGGTTCCCTGATTTTCGACCGCCATGGTGCGCAAAGCTGGACTGTTGAGCACCTGGATGTTGATGGAGGAGGTTCAGTTCATCACACACACAAACATCCCACGCCAAGACACAAGTCGCTGCTGAGGACAGCTTGGAGCTTTGTTAGGCTGGTTGGCTGTGGCTGGCTGTGGCTGGCTGGCTGTGGCTGGCCCGACCGCGTAATGCGATGTACAAAAAAGGGCTATGGATCTGCACTGAGACTAACCGAGATTCTCCCGGTATTATACCTGGCTACTGGAATGGCAGGTACATGTGAGCTTGTCTGTCCTTGACGCGGCGCGTTGAAAAGGAATATTGACTTAATAACTAGTGGATGCATCATTATACGGTCTCGTCAGTTCGTTGTTGGTTGTGTGGATAGTCGGCTACTTGCTTCCTTGCCCATGCAACTGGCACGACTCCATCATGGTCAACTCATGGCAGGGCCTACATACATATACTTCCCCAAGTCTACGATTAAAGACTTGCCAGTATAACAGCTACCAATACATGCATCTCAACTCTGTTTCTTGCTTACACTGCCTCATTAAATGCAGATGATATTTTGCTTTTTTGGTCTCTTAGTACCGTCTAACTGCGCGTATTTTACACCTGTACAATTGCGTAAACGCGAACCCAAGGAAACTTCTATGCAGCATCGCGAGTGTGCTTTAAATCATACACCAGGCCTGTGCAAGGCGTTCAGGCATTGTCGAATAGTTCTGCTCCAACGTCGCCTGTTGACTCGATTGGGGCTCCTTCTCCCGCTCTCCCTCCAACTACTAACCACGCTCGGCAAAATTAAGGGTTCTCCTTGGCAACCTTTCCCAGGAACTTCTCGAGATCGAACTGGGGGCTGTTGACGTCGGTGATGACTGCGCGTTTGTTAGTAAGTGTTGCGGTATCGAGACGTCTCTCCGTCGGCTTCGGGACCGGCAAGAAAGTAATGCCGCAAGACGCACCGTTGTCAGCCGAGGCCGGGGCTGGGTTCTTCTGCTTGGCGTATTCGGCCTTGGCCTGCTCTATCAATTTTTGCTTCTTCTCGTACTCGTGCTTGCTGTGGTCGGCCTTTTGGTTCGCCGTGATGGCGCGCTGGTGGCTGAAGCCGTAGAAGAGACCGCCGGCAAGGGCGGACCACCGCAGAACCTGGGCGGCATTATTAGTACGCGGTTTCGCTATGATTTCCCGTCCAGATCCGGTGCCGAGTCGCGGACAGCGGGCGCGATGACGGATCCCGCCATTGACTAGGGTAATTGGTGATGCGCAACATACATTAACTCCTGTCGAGGCCATTGCGGAAATCTCGAGCGTCGCGGTCGGCAACTTTGTTGAAATGATAGGACAGACACTGGCGTGGTCGGCTGAGATCAATTGGCCCGGTCCGCAGGGTGCTGGAGGAGCGCGTGATGAATTGATGCGAAGGAGCTTGCTATCCTCGGGAAAAGTCGCAGTTTTTCCAATGCTCGCCATCGAGCTCGGCCAAGGTGACAAGCGGCTCAAAAATTGGGCGGTTGAAGTCACGTGATCCACTCGCCAGGATAAGGAACACCAGCCACAAATGACATGAGCTTCCAGGGGCAGCCGTGGCGCTAGTTGATGTTGGCCCAGCTAATAAATAACTGAATAAATTAACTACCTGTTACTCAGGTAGCGCCAGGATTGGGAAAAAAATCAGTGAGTGGTTCGCTGTGGTTCGCTTACTTATAGCACCTAGTGAGTGGCTTTTACTCCAATTCTAAGCCCACGTCGTACTATTACAGCGTACATCACAGGATTGCCTTACAAGGAAATATATGTTAACGAGCTAATTGATAAATAGACTGAAACTAAAAACTGTTTCATATAAACTAAAACTCACTCCACTCCCACCATTATAACCATGAGTTTCCAGCACTGCTCGGAATCTACTTCCGGAAAGATAATGTCAGGATATAACTTTCCTTAGACCTTGGACAGAGGGGCCTTTGCCGTAGCCATAATCCCAACTTTTTCGATCGCGAACGGCTTTCCCTTTCCATATTTGCCCTCCATGAACCGAATGATAGCCGGTCGAATCAACGGCCGACAAATCCTTCTCTCCTCGTCTGTCCAGTACCTATCTGTAACCCACTCAATGAAGGCGTCATATACCTCAAAGAAGTCCTCTGCATCTTTGAATTCTATCATGATACTCTTCGTTTGCACTTGAATATCGACAAAGCCTCGGCGGTGCAGCATTGAGCGGACGTAGTGAAGGTTGGACCAGGGGCCTTGAGCCCAGGCGTTGATCAACTCATCCGACGATTCTGGCCAATTGGGGTAGCCAGGGAGTTGGCAGAGAGCATCGCGAACTTCGTCGTTCCAGAGTTCTTTGTGCCAGACCATGAGGCCGACAGTGCCTCCCGGTTTGAGCATCCGGTAGCATTCTAACATAGGTTAGCTTCAGCATCATACGCAATGCACGTATAAACATACCCGCCAAAGCCGCCTGAGAATCCGGGATGACCATGAGCCCAAAAACGCAAGTGATGTAGTCAAATGCGTTATCTGGCTGACCAGTTTTCTGTTCACCATCAGCATGTAAGCTTCCTATGCAGTAGGGAAACAAAGTACCTGAGCATCCATCTTCGTAACTTTTGTATTCTTCCATTGCATCCCTTTGATTCTCTGTTCCAAGAACTGGAGTTGGCCAGCGGACAAGTCCCCGCATGTCAAATCCACATTGTCCTGTATTCCCTGCTCCTCGAAAAGCATATGCAATTTAGCAGTCGTGATTCCGGTTCCGCAACACAAATCCAAGATGGCTGTGCGGTCTTTGGGGAGGATCCTGTCAAGACCTGCCATGCGAAGAAGTGGCATGGAGAATGGTCCAGTGTGGACTTCACCTTTGGCATACAAGGCGCCAACTCCTTCGCGAAGCCAGAGAGGACCAGCAAAGTTGGTCTCGTGGGCTAGGTCTGTGTTTTGCGACATTCTATCGGCCTTTGGTGTAAAGATGATGAGTTATAAGATTGTAAACTGCTTTGGACTTGATTTGGAGGTAAATTGTAGGAGTGTGCGAGGAAATAGAGTACCTTTTATATGTCAGACTTGTGGATATGGAGTCAACTATAGCGTGCTCTATTGGCTCCCTTCTTGAGCGATTGAGCCCGGTTATTCTGTCTGGGGACCGTCCATGCAGCCGCGAGAAAGGTCATGCAGCCGCGAGAAAGACCATGTAGCCGCGAGAAAGACCCCGAAAGGAGAACTGTCTCCAATAACGGGAGATTAGCGTCAGTGCGGCTACTACAATACTGGACGATAACTACCAGGTTTCGCAGATATGTTGCATATTCGGTAGTTGCAGCCGGAGACAGCTTGTTTTATGCTGTTGAATATGAAACGGAAACAGACCCTAGGACAGTACAGATGCATAAACAAGATCGTGTTCCAGTTAACGGAATTGATTTCGTAAGGAGAAAAGAGAGTTTAGACCCTAGGACGGGACAGATGCATAAACAAGATCGTGCTCGAGATAAATGAATTGATTTCATAAGGAGAAAAGAGAGTTTAGACCCTAGGACGGTACAGGTGCATAAACAAGGTCGTGTTGGAGATAAATGAATTGAGTTCACAAGGAGAACAGGAGAGTTGCCTCTGGAGAGCAGTTGGTCTAAGTTGGCGCTCTTACTCTAACACAACGTTTAGCGTAATAGACGGAGCGGGCGATTTCCCGTAAGATAAAACTGTCTACAATCACGTCGAGTTGATCGGGCATACGGTAATCTACTACGGCAGGTTTATGCAAAAATAAATAGATTTTTCTACTAACGTTCAACAGTAGCCACGACCTACCTAGTAGCAGTTGTCTCACTTGAAACTAAGGGGTTGTTTCTCGAATGGCGGCTACATCGTTATGACTTAGGACTAGCTAACAGGGTATATTCAACCTGGTTAGAAAAATTGCGTGTAAGATGAAACTGTCCATAATCAGGTCGAGTTGATTAGATCAGACGTATTGATACTTTACTGCGGCAAGTTTATGCACAATAAAATAGATTTTTCTACTAACATTCAACAGTAGCGGCGACCTGCCCAGTAACAGCTGTCTCACTTGAAGACAAGGGGTTGTTTCTCGAATGGCGCCTACACCGTCATGACTCAGGACTGGCTGACGGGGTATATTCAACCTGGTCAGAAAATGGAGAACCGCGGTTGTTTTAGCATTTAGGATTATGGCTGCCATGTTCGAAGGGGAACTAGAACAAAGTCAAATTTCTGGCTCTGCCGGGCATGCTATACGGCACATCTTCTCCGGACGGTTGCCTCGGTATCGGGAGGTGTCAACAATGTTCACGTATACACGGCCAGTTTTCCTACTCCTGGACTGTCTTTACAGCTTGGGCGCCTATCGCCTGCTTGTAGTGGCGGCCTTGATGCGAGAAATTACCAGCCTGAGGATTTGAGAATTTAAGCATGGCTAATAAGGAGGAAGATAATGCATAGTCCACTTCAAGCTTTGAAATCGATCGACGGATCGATATCGTATCGATCTTGCTCTCCAATCGATCGATTTGATCGTCGATCGTCATTGTTTTGCCAAGTCGCGGGTGAAGAGCTTGCGCCGTTCGAGGCTACGACGCTATCCCTAAATAGAGCCCAGCAGCATGCATCATGGGGAGATTTACTAATATTATAGAATATCTCACGGCGCATCTGTTCATCGTCTGTCCGCGTGCGCCTGTCTGGGGGGGCGGCTGACGGGCAAGTTGGCAAGTGACATTCGAACTGGCGGCGAGAGTGAGAGTGTAAAACGAAATATACTTGACATGCTTCGCGCCGATCCGACAAACCCCAACTTCTTCCAAGAGCGACAAGATCCATTTCACTTTCGATAGATGGACTTCACGACAAAACTCGTTATTTCTTGGTATCAACACCCAATTCATCATAAGTAAATTAAATCCCCTAAAAATCACTTGTAAGTACTCTACTTTGACTTCGTTAAAACTCACCAGGTTAATAAGTGAGCCAAGTCACTTAGAACTTAATTAGGTAGCTAATAAAGGACTTTAACTAGTCACTTTAAAACTTAGGGACTACTCTAATAAATAGAGCTAGCTAATTCGGTGGCTACCTTTATCCTACTGTCAAAGGGAAAGCCTACGAAGAGATACTTGGAATGACCGTTAAGAGGCTGTATATAAGGAGGTATCTTATCCTAGTTATTATTAATTAAGAATACCCTTAAATTCGCCCCTATATAGTCTAGGGCCTCTTTGTCTGTCTGGACCTCTATGAATTCAGCATATCTATTGTAAGCTTGGCCCCACTGTTGCTGATAACTACCTGTGGCCCTGTGCTAATAATTACCTACAGTTAGTTGCAAGTCGCGGTTGTACCATCTGGCCTTCCATGACCACTCGAACAACCTTCGCTGTTTATGCTGCACTGGAATATTGTCGACTTTTCAACCCGTTTCGGCCTGGAAGACATTACCTTTGATCTTGCGACAGCTTCCGACAGCATTTGACCAAAGAGATAGAGCGCCCAAAGATCTTTACTACCAGCAAGGGCACCCCATACTGCTACCTTGGTAGGTCGGTTTGTTGCTGGTGATGGGCCAGACCAAACATCGCTATGCAAGCACGCCGCGATGAAATCCTCGCCAAGAAGGCGAAGCTCGCCGAGCTGAAGCGACAAAGAGAGCTGCGCGCTAGCCAGGCGTCCGCAGGCCGCCAGAGCAGCCCTGGTGAGGTGCGTTCTGAATGCGCAGTCGGCGAGGTCGAGATCAAGATGCTGACTGCAGCCTGCGACAGCTTGTGTCGCCCACGCCAGGTAGAGCAGACAGTCGACGCGAAATCGAATCTCTTATAAATAGCCTGGTTGGCGAAAGCCGCCCTGCGTCGACCACGACTGGCGGTGCTGCTTCCCCTGCCCCTCGCGGAAGTCGCCCAAACAGCGTCCTCAGTGCTGGAGGAATCAGCAGCGGGACATCCGAGTTTGCCGCTCCCCCCAGCGGCCACTCAGCGCCGGCGCCGCCGCCCGCACAACTGAGCACAGCTCCCCTCACCACCGTCTACGAATGCCCTCCTTCGCCCGTCAAGGAGGTCTTTTCATACAGCAAGGGGGTTCAGACAACCGACGGATGGGCAACGCCGACGAGACCGCGAGCGCAGTCCTTACAGTCGGAGCAAGACGACGCGCCCAGCTCCCTGACCAGCCCTTCGAAGAAATTGAGCAGGCGAGAACGCGAGCGCGAAGAAGAGCTACGCCAAAAGATTCGCGATGAAGTTGAGGAAGAGCTGAGAGCCGCAAAGGAGCGCTTGGCGGACGGGACCGAGGCTCAGCAAGCGTCCGCGGCCAACTTTCCAATTCGAGAACTGACTTCAGAAGAGCTCGAAGCTGTTACGCGATCGGACGAATTCGTCGACTTTTTGGAACAATCAACCAAGGTCATTGAGCGCGCCATTGACCAAGAAACGTACGACATCCTTACCGACTACTCCCTGCAAGGGAAAGACCTGGACGAGGATGATGATGAGATTGGAAATACCGGCGGTCGTGGTCAGACCAGGATAAAGGAGGTCGCTCAATTCTACGATGAGCGCTGGTCCAAGAAGCGCATGATCAGCAGCATCGATTTCTCCCCCAAGTTTACCGAGCTCTTGCTGGCCTCGTACACGAAGAACCCGACAGCGCCGCACGAGCCCGACGGGCTGGTGCAAGTCTGGAACACCCACATGCACGACCGGCCAGAATACGTCTTCACTGCGCAGTCGGATATCCTGACGGCCAAGTTCTCGCCGTACCACCCGAACCTCATCGTCGGCGGCTCGTACAGCGGCCAGGTCCTGCTCTGGGACACGCGCGCCAAGGCGGCACCGGTGCAGAAGACGCCGCTGACGGGCTTTGGCCACGCGCACCCCATCTACTCGGTGGACATTGTGGGCACGCAAAACGCCAACAACGTCATCTCGTGCTCGACCGACGGCGTCGTCTGCGGCTGGAGCATGGACGTCTTCGCGCAGCCCCAGGAGATCCTGGAGCTGCGCAACCCGGCGCAGGCGGCCAAGGTGGCTGTCGAGGACGTCAGCCCGACCTGCCTCGCCTTCCCGCAGACGGACCCGACCTTCTTCCTCGTCGGCAGCGAGGAGGGCACCATCTTCCCCTGCCACCGCTACGACCGCGCCGGCGCCAAGGCCGGCGTCGACCGCAAGGTCTGCTACCGCGGGCACACCGCGCCCGTCATGTCCGTCGACTTCCACCCGTCACGCGGGCCCGTCGACCTCGGCGACCTCGTCCTCTCCTCGTCGCTCGACTGGAGCGTCAAGCTGTGGAAGGTGCGCGCACCGGGCGCCACCTCCACCGGCGGCGGGAGCAGCATGCAGCACGGTCCCGGGGCAGCAGCCTCCGCCACTGGCGGCGGCGGCGGCAGCGGCGGCGGCGGCGGCAGCGCAGGCGGCGGCGACGGGTACCACGTGCGGCCGCTCATCGACTTTGTGCGCGAGGACGTCGTCTACGACGCGCGCTGGTCGCCGGTCAAGCCGAGCGTCTTCGCGCTGGTCGACGGCGCCGGCTGGCTGGAGCTCTGGGACGTGGCCCGGGAGACGGAGGAGCCCGTGTCGCGCATCACGCCGAGCCCGCGCCGCGGCGACGCCGCCCGCCTCGGCCTCTCCCGCAGCCTCAACAAGCTCGCCTGGGAGCCCAACGAGGGCCGCCGCATCGCCACCGGCGGCATCGACGGCTGCCTCACCGTCTTCGAGGTCGCCCCCGGCCTCGGCGGCAAGGACGGCCTCAAGAACGACGAGTGGACCGCCGTCAAGAAGCTGGTCAACCGCGTCGAGGCCGTCGGCGTCAACGGGGCTGTCGTCGTGTAGCGGAGGGGGGTGCGCTTTGTGTTGTGGCTCGTCGGGAAACCAAAAAGAAGAGTTCTTCGTCTCGTTTACTATCCGTTCCTTCAACCCCCTCTCTCTCTTCAACTAGACAATACATACCCCTGGAGCGTTTTGTCACAAGCAGCTGGCGGGCACTCTGTAAATACAATTTTTTTTTTTTTTACAAATTCTTGTCCTTTAGGAACGGTTCTAGGTGTTGGCGCTTCGTCTGCTGTTTGTGTGCATGTGTGTGTGTGTGTGTAGACTGTAAAAGACATGACTAGATTGGGAGATGACAACTGCGCCGGTAATTATAGAGCAAGCTAAACAACAGAGAAAAACCGTACCCCTATTCCTTTTTAAAACCGACAAACTGACAAACAGATCCTGCCAAATACGACCTTACTCGATCATGTCAATATCGCCCGGGCCGGGGACAGGAGCGGCGCCGTCTGTCGTGGCAGCACCGCCATTAGCCACCCCACCGTCGGTCTTGGTGAAGTAGTCGTCCATGTCGGCGTCCAGCTCGTCCTGCGTCTTCTTCGGCCGCGTGTTGCCGCGACCGCCGCGGCCACCGTCCCTGGCTTCGCGACCGCTGTCGCCGCCCTCGCGCCGGGCGCCGGGACGACGGCCAAGGCGACGACGAGGACCGCGGGGGGGACTTCCGGAGCGATCCCGCCCGCCTTCCCGACCACCGTCGCGGCCGTCGGGAACGTATCTGTCGACGCCCCTGCGCTTCGCGTCGTCTTCGGCGTAGCGCCCGCCGGGGGCGGAGACGCGCTCGGAGAGGGGACGGCCGGGCATGACGGCCGTGTCGAAGGGGTTGCGGGTCGGGACAAGCGCTAAGCGAATAGGTTGACCTGGGGGCATGTTGGTAGGGGGGCCTTTAATGCGGGTTGGATTGATGCGTACCGTTGGCATTGGCGCCGTCAAACTGCTTGACGGCCTCGTCGGCGTCATCCTTGCGCTCGTAGGTGACAAACGCAACGCCTTCTGAGCGGCCAGCGCGGTCAAACTTGAGCTGCAGGCGGACAACATGGCCGATACGGCGGAAGAGTTCCTGAGCGTTGGTTAGTACAGGATGGAAAGTTGAAGATTGGCAGCCAACGAACGCCAAGGTCCTCTTCGGTAAGGTCGTAGTGGAGGTTCTCGACCCTGATTCTGGTTCCTCGGGTCTCGCTAATTCAAAAGTTAGCTAGTTTGGACTGTGCAACTTCAGCCGGGCCAGCGTACGCCTGAGGTTCTGCGCGATCTTCGCGATGGGGTCTAGGTGCGGGTGCGCGGCGGCGGCGATCTAGAAAACTCAGCATATTGCAGTGAGGTGAGGAGCAAGCGTGGACGGAATTACCATCGTCTTCGAATCGATCGTGGACCCATTCACTATCGCCAGTCAGTATTTACACCCCCAAAGATCGATCTTGTAAGACGAACCTATCGATGGTTCGTGGCTCATCGTGATACGACTGTTTTGGCGATAGCTCGGGTTAGCCAACAAGTTTGTCAAGGTGTGGGCCTTGGCCGGGCTCGTCAATGGTTCAGGATGCGTGCGCATCGGCTCGGGAGAGGCGGCGCGAGGCGCGTTGACACAGTCGAGCGGCAGGGAACGATGGGGAGGAAAAGGCAACCTGGATGCGCCGACGAGTCAGTAGAGGATGGGCGGCGCGGGCAACGGCAGTGTGCTCACCTTTCTGACGCCATCGCGAGGGCCTTGACGGCGATCACGGCGATCACGACGTCCCTCTCCGCCGCGGCGATTGTTTCGGGGAGCACTTCTGCGCTGTGGGAGGCTGTTAATAAGGCGCGGTGCCGTTTGCGAGGGACGGTGGGTGGCACGGTGCACAAGAGACGAACCTTGTCAGAGATGATCTCGTCCAGACCTTTGTCCATTTTGAAAGTAGGGCGATGGGAATTCTTGGAGGGAAAGACGAAGATAACAAGGCAAGCTCGAACGAGAGGCGATGGCCAGGGGAGAGGCGAGAGGTAAGAGATGGGCGATGAGAGATGGCGAGGAGCGGGAGAGTGAGGCTTTGCGGATGTTTTGTTTGGGCTGTGAACTCGGTGGTGTCGGCCGAAACGGCTAGCCTGGGGCCGGGGCAGTGTAAATAAGAGGTCGCTTTACTGGTTACAGGTACGAGGCGAATTGGGTTATTGGGTTATACAAACGCAGTCCCAGTGGCTCGTCATCGAAAAGCAGCCCCCATTTACGATGGCAAGTTTCAATATTCAGGTTGCTTGCTCTTGGTGCGACGATCATTGTGCATCACAAAAGTGCAGTGCATGGAGGTGCATGAAGAGGCAGGACCAGACAGCTGTTCGTACCAGGTACCAAGCACGAGGTACCTACCCCGTTAAAAAGTTTGTACACTCTGCAGGCCAGACAATTGCTGGCACTGTGTCCTCTAAGTAGGGAAGCCGAATAATTGATTAAAACGAGATGGGCAGATTCAGCATATTACGCCATCACTATAACTGCCTACAGTACAGAATCCCTCCCTCCTGCCACTACAGACAGACTGTTTGGAAAGTCTCAAATTTCACAGCCCACCGACAACTCCCTGTTTTAGCGCGGCTCGTAACGAGGGAGTCGAGCACCGTCGTCCAGGTACCTCGCTCTGACTGTTGCTGCGCCGCACGCAAAAGGTACACTTTGACACTGCAGGACGAGGAGGGAGGATCGGGGCGCTACAGACGCCCTAATCCAGATATGGCCTGGCCCTTCTCATCATTATTAGTTTAGCATTGTAGTCTTTGGCCTCTGGCAAATCTCCTTCTGCTGAAGGTGCCTGCATCCCTTTTATCTCCAAGTAGACCCGAACCCTCGCCGCGCGAAAAGGGCCCTCGCTCGCCTTGGCTTCTTCTTTTGCATTTCCACGCACTTTCATCTCTTCTCCTTCCCGTGACGGCTGACGGGCATCTTTTCTCCACCCGACCATCCCTTGCCGCGTCCCATTGACGACCCTGCCACTTTGGTACACGCATCTCCATGTGCGCTTCATTGACCCTGTCCTCTGCAGCTTAATTTCTCGCGACCATTGCTCCAGCAACTCTCACTCCTCGGAGCTCTCGAATCTCGTCAGCCGCGTGCCCTCTCCCCGCCTCGTTTCTGCTTTCCTGACAGCCTGTCCGCCATGGCTCGAGCCATGGGGTCCGTCCGCCTAAAGAAGGCCAACCCCTCGACCCTGATCCTCGGCGCGGTCCTGTGCATCTTCATCATAATCTTCCTCGTCTCGCCATCGGGCTCCTCCGTCTCGAGCCGCCTGGCCAGCGTGACGGCCGACCACCACCTTTCGCCGCCCACGTCGCCCTATCGAAAGTCGAGCCTCAAGGGCGGAAAGGCCAAGCCGCCACCCGTGTCGCGGTACGACCTCAACCAGGTGACGGTGACGCCGCAGCCGATGCGCAACAAAGAGCACATCCTCGTCCTCACCCCCATGTCGCGCTTCTACCAGGGCTACTGGGACAACCTGATGAAGCTCAGCTACCCGCACGAGCTCATCACCCTCGGCTTCATCCTGCCCAAGGACAAGGAGGGCAACGCCGCGACGGCCGCGCTGCAGAAGCAAATACAAAAGACGCAGAAGCACGGCCCGGAAAAGGACCGGTTCAAGAGCATCATCATCCTCCGCCAGGACTTTGACCCGGCCCTCAGCTCCCAGGACGAGGGCGAGCGCCACAAGATGGCCAACCAAAAGGCCCGACGCGAGGTCATGTCCAAGGCCCGCAACTCGCTGCTCTTCACCACCCTCGGCCCCAAGACGTCGTGGGTGCTCTGGCTGGATGCCGACATCGTCGAGAGCCCGCCGAGCCTGATCCAGGACCTGGCCGCCTTTGACAAGGACGTCATCGCCGCCAACTGCTGGCAGCGCTTCTACGACGACGAGACCAAGCAGATGTCGGAGCGGCCCTACGACTACAACAACTGGCAGGACAGCGAGAACGCCCAGGAGCTGGCCAAGAAGATGGGGCCCGACGACATCCTGCTCGAGGGCTACGCCGAGATGCCCACCTACCGCACCCTCATGGCCAAGCTCTACGACCCCAACGGCGACATCAACCAGGCGATACCGCTGGACGGCGTCGGCGGCACCGCGTTGCTGGTCAAGGCCGAGGTCCACCGCGACGGCGCCATGTTCCCGCCCTTTGCCTTTTACAACCTGATTGAGACGGAAGGCTTTGCCAAGATGGCGAAGCGGCTCGGCAAGCAGCCATGGGGCCTGCCCAACTACAAGGTTCGTCTCCCACATCCATGCCTGCTGCCGACGTACTAACACAGTCGTCCCAGGTCTTTCACTATAATGAGTAACACATGTTTTCTGGCGTCATGAAATTCGTCTTTGTTGTACCATTCACCATTGAAACAGGAAGGATGATGAAAAGTGGTTTATCAAGATGAGACTGGAGGATGTGGGTTTTTTAACTCTTTTTTTCTTTTCCACTTCTTTGCCCACATCCTTCTCATCGTTGATGGTTTGCGTGATTCCATCTTCTTTATTCGTTTGCCTTTTTGCATGGTTTTCTTCGTGTTGCGAACACGAGGGTTGTGGCTGTATACTACATGGCTTTTTTTTTCTACATTATAGCAGCCGCTCCGTTTTTGATTAGGCCGCTGGTACGAGGAGGGAGTAGGGTTGGAATAGACAGTTGAAGCAAGAACATGACGACGTGTGTTTCCGTTGCCAAGATTGACTGTAGACGGGGACGTGTGTTCAAGATGCTATATGGCAGAAGGCGACGTGTCCAAGTCTCTGCTATTCCATATTCCATAATGTCCATTCTGATACCCATCCCAATATTAGCATCACGCACAAATCACCCCTCGCTTATATACACACTACCCCCAAACCCCCCAGACCACCCCATACCGAGAATACCTTTGCCTCGACCCCCCCCCAAACCATCTCTTCCCCTTCCTCCCCCCCCTACGCACCCTCATACCGGCCCCCCTCCTCCGCGCACCACAGCTCAACCAGCCTGCGCGCGCCCACCACGTCCCCACCCCGCAGCAGCGCCGCCACATCCACGTTGAGCGGCGAGTCCGTCCCCGGACAGCTCAGCAGCATCCTTACCGCCCGCACGCACTCCAGCACGCTATACGCCGGCGTCCACGCCTCCTTCAGCAGGTCCAGGCAAATCGCCCCGTCCCGCAGCCCGACATTCGGGTGCACCACCGCCGTCGCAAACGCCATCCGCGGCGGCCGCAGCGGGTACTCGTCCGGAATCTCAATCGTCAACAACCACCGGCCGCCTTTTTGTTTTTTTTTTTTTCTGTATCAGCCAAAAAAAAAAGAAGAAGAAAAGAGAAGAGAACGAGAGAAAAAAAAAAACTCACCGTCGTAGCCGTGCCCGACGCCTCGGCCATTCACCACCGCCTCCCACCGCATTAGGTTCGAGTCGCTGACGGGGCCGAGTCGCTCGATGCCCGGCTCGGATGCTTGCTCGGTGCGCCACGTCTCGAGCTCTTTGAGCAGGCGGCGCGCGCCGCTGCGGCCGGACGACTCCTTCTTGTTGGAGCCCGCGCTGGACTTGTCCTTGCGTGACGACATGGTGTCTATGGTATGCTGGTCGCGATACCGAATCGGCTGCTCGGTCGGTCGGGTCAGGTAGAGAGACGGAGGAGGGAAGCAGCGCTCGATTCGACGCCGACAGGGGTATAAGAATGCGGATTTCGTTTGGTTCAAGGCGTGGATGCGCTAGGAACAGAGGTTGATGCAGGATACAGATTAGATGCCAGAGAATAGAGTTGGCTGGGATGCAGGTTGGGGTTGACATGACGCCACAGATGTGGCGCCGCATTGTCGGTCAACTGGGGCGCGTGCCGAGGCTAAATAAATTCGAGAATAGGTCGGCGGCTGGTTCCATCACACTCAACATTTACAATCGCCTCTGATCACAATTATTATTACAGCAATATTTCTCGATTGCCCGACAAGCTAAAAATTCTCAAGTCTTCATTGGTGTGTGAGGCTGGTCACCGCCACCAACACACATGAGGTTGGTATCGACGGATAGCTATTATAATGAAAACAAAAAATACACGCCATAAACATCCTTTTGGGCACCCTTGTTCTAACCCAACTCCAACCCAACCCTTCTCTTGATATCTAGCTCCCATTTAGCTTCTACCTCTTCTTCTTCTTGCCGTTCGGCGGGGGCTTTCTTTTCGTTGGTGACGAGGACTTCTTCTTTGCTGGTTGTGGTGGTAATGCTGGTTCTGGTTCTACTTCAACGACGATTTCTCTGTGACTCCTGCCTCTTGTGGGTGGTTGCTGCTGTTGCTCTCGGATCTGCGCCCCGTTGCCGAGTTCATCACTGGCTGTATCCTCCCCGCTCGTTGCGCTGCCATCAGACACCCTACTCAGGCTGGGGCGCGAGGACCCATGACGACTTCTAGTCACAGGGGATGACGTGCCAGGGCCCTCGGACGACTGTCTATAGGCCGCCTCAGAGCGACTTCCTCCTCTAGATGACGCCGAGTAGGCGACGCGCGGACCTTCCGTTTGGTATTGGAACGGGTCCAGTGACGGGTTTGGGTTCCACGCGTCCTCGTGCGGAAGACCACGAGGATGAGGCCGAGCCATCGAGTCAGAAGCATGTCGATGACCCGAGCCGGAAGCATACTGGTAGTAGGAAACCGGTGGTGAGCTGTTGCTGGCATCGTGGGCACGACTGCTCGGACCTTGCAGGTGAGATGAACTACGAGAGCGCAACTGTGAGGGTGGGGGAAAGTATCCCATGGGGGGATACGCCTGTTGTGGCTCCGGGGAGTCTCCCGCAGTCGAGCGCGATGGAAACGCATCCTTGCGTAGGGGGTGGCTGCTGTCACCGCGCTTTCTTCTTGACAGCGACTCAAATTGAGACAGGGGTACAGCGAGTCGCTGCTCCTTGTGTTTCTTTTTCCGATCACTTCCGCTGGATCCCGAGGCGCGTGCGGCGCGCTCCCTCTCTGCCCGTTCCGCCTCCTCTTGCATGCGCTTCCGTCGGCGCTCAAGCGCAGCCAGCTCGTCCTTGTTGAGCTTGACGTCAGTCCGGCCCTTTGCCTGGGCGCGGCTGATTCGCTTGAGAGCAGACTGGACGAGCATCTCCTCCCTAGCATCGAGGGGCAGCTGGGAGTTACTGCCCTCGGTCTCATCCTCGTCTTCGCTTTCACCATTGTCCGACGTCGCTTGCGAGTCGAACTCATCGCCCGAGTCTCGATAGCGCTGGCCACGGCGGCGAACCAGCCCGGAGCGATCGCCCAGGTCGGTGCCGGTGAACTGCAAAGAATCGCTTACGAAGCGGGTTGGGCGGCGCGCAGACAAGCCCACCCCATGGCCATCACTCTCGTCGTCATCCGAGTTGACCTCCTCCACCCTAGAACCTGAACCAAACATTAAATCGTACAGACCAGCATCGCCGTCCGTCCTCCTCCGCCCGGGCCTTGATGGTCTTCCCCATTGGGGCGCAAATTTGGGAGCTCGCGGCCGACCACCTAGACCGCCTCCCCGGAAAAAGCCTCATCGATGGGCTTTTCCATGAAAGAAGCGTGGCCGAGAATGGCCACGCCAGAAGCGCCAATGAGCCACATGAGAGTCGAGAAGGGCGAGGCAATCAGACCGAGTGGGATGGCGACGATGAGCAGACCGGTGTAGAGCTGCGAGGATGTGGCACGGAAGGTGCCGATTTCGAGATCGCGGCCGTCGAGGCGACCGATAATGAACATGCCGCAGACGACAAGGATGATGTCGAAGAGGAGAAGCCAGTTGGTGAGCAGAGCGTAGATGCTGAGCATGGCAAAGACGACGGCATAGTTGGAGGAGTAGTGGCTGAGGTTGTAGTTGACGCGGGATTGGGCCTCGCCAAAGTTGGCGGGCTTGGAGATGCGCTTGTAGTCGAGGAAGTCGGAGATGGGCTTGAGGTTGGAGAAGCGACCGGATAGAGGACCGGCACGGAGGCCCTGGAAGCGATCGCCAAAGTTGAGGCGGGACGTCAAGGCGTCGAGGGGAATCTGGATGCGAGACATGTTGAAGTGGGGGTGATGGAAGAAGGAAGCGCGGCGCAAAGATGAAAAGAGCTGGCCTAATGATGTTGATGGCAAACACTAAGCGCTGCTGCGAGAGAGAGTGTTAGTTGGCCATTGCGTCCGAGGCGCGAAGAGTCGTGTTCGGAGAGAGGAAGAGTCAATCAGGCAGCGACGGACGGTGGCTTCCCAGGGGAAGGGGGAGCGAGCGAGCACGAGGAAGTAGGGCAGATGAGGGTGTGGGAGGGAGCCAGGAGGTAGGAGCGATGCCTCCTTTATTATTATGCGGCCATGGATGGCAGGGACGAGTTACTTGCTCGAGCTACCTGTGTAGGTAGCATAGGAGGCAGGTAGCTTGGTGCTTGGTGCTTGGTCCTGCTTGGCCTTTGTCTGCCAGCAAAAGCAACGCAAGACGCAGCCAAGGGCGCCACCAAGACGCAGCCAGCGAGCCTATCCGGAGGCACCAAGGCACGAGGGCACGAGGGAGGGCGGAGGGATGCAACGGCGGTGATGCTGCAAAAAAAGGTACAAAGGAGGGGGGTTCGAGGTGTCTCTCTGCCTGCGCTAGACGTTTTCACATACCTGTAGACGGTGGGTTGCGTGAGGGAAGCAAGAGAGAAAGGTGAAGAACTCTGGCACGTATAGGTATCCGGAATTGCTGGAATGCGCGTTTGGTGTCCGAGGATTAAGATTGGGCGGAGCTCCGATGGACGGTATCGTTTCTTGTTGTCCTTTGCTTCCTTGCTGGGATTGGTCGAGGCGTTGACAGGATTGAATATGCAGCCTTTCGCAGTTGAAACGAAGTCGAAGCTTTTTCTTATTTCCTTGCTTCCACAGTGTCCTGTCAGGGGAAGATGTCACGGTGTCGACAAAGTTTGAATTGTGGCTTGGTTTGGCCAGGGCGCGACTCGAACGTTTCGCGAATCCACAGCGGGAATCAAGTTCGTTGTAGCGGGTTTTCAGTGGGGGTTTCAGCAGTCCAAGCCCGCTGTAAGTTTCCGGCCGTACGCCAAGGTGGCTGGTTCCTGATGCTGTGGGATATCCTTAGTCAGCGGCCGATACTACGTACGTGAGTACACAGGAATGAATGGTCCCAACATCTCCAATACGTACCAATGAAGGAGGAAGAATGCTTGCGGATCTGGGGACAGAGATGGCCTGACCAGGCGTCGTCTCGAATGAATGCTAGGCAGAGGCCAGGCAGAGGCTGCCGCAGCACTGCTGTGCGCCCTTGCACACACACACAAGTCCCTACGGTACGTACCGTGATGGGATGGGCTGCCGTCTTCCTCTCCAACACTCTACCCCTCTTCCACCAGCAAATGGATAGAAAAAAGGAAAAGCAAGGTTGGATGAAGAAGAAAGGAAAAGTAAACAAGAGACAGGGAAAAGATGCGACACGAGGTATTATGTCCCCCGGAACGGCAAATCCGGACCAAGCCAAGCCCACGGGCCGGCTTAGCTTACGATACACTGTGCGCCCAATGGATCGGGGACGAGCAGGGAAAACGGAAACCTAGTTTTTCTTTTTTTCCCTTTCCTTTCCCTACGGATACATGTGAGTATGGGGCACTTGCCAGGCATCAATCTGCGCCAAACAAGCTGCAGTCACCGCCCTTTGCGCCCAAGTACGGCCAACATGCACTCCAGCTGTGGTGGGCCGGGGAGGACAGAGGAGGCTGGAGGAGGATGGTGTGATTTATTTCCGACAAGAAGGAAAACTGGCCATCGAGTCAGTATCTTTCTTTCGATATTATTTCGTACAATTTTTTTTAAAAAATATCAGAGAAACAACTTGTTACCAAGGCCACAAATACCCAAGGCATCACGCATTCCTACCCAATAGCCAAAGCCTTCCCGGATGCCACGCTTTCCTCTTCCTTCTCCACAACTTGCAACGGGGCCGCTGCATCATCCATTCGTCCTTTGACGACTCTTGCATCTTCATGTCGCTCCAACATTCAGGCTGCCATCCAATCGCCCCAGATCGGGCTGCCTGGCTTTCGAATCAGCCTGAGCTGATGCTTCCGGCCGGCCTCCTGCAGGACTGTCGGTCAGCCAAGACACGCAGATACGATTCCGACCATTTATGCAAACCAAGGCGCAGCAGCCCGCAGATGAAGACTTGCGGGAATCAGCCGCGGGATTCACTTTTCCGAGCCCGTGTCAGATATCCCACAACGGGTGTGCCAACTCACATAAGCCCTGTCCAAGCATGACCAATAGTATACTGCCTTTCCATCTTGCTGAATCGTATTTCCTACCAACAATTCACAGAAGCTATCAGTTAATCATGGGACAAATTCGAGCAACTCGAAAATCCTATCGATACTGGACAGCGTTGGGCTGCGATCCTTATCAGTGCAGTCCACGATTCATCTCTCCGCATACGTACGTACCTACGTACATACGGCCTGCAGCCGACGCCACACCAAATAAAACTTGAAAAAAAGAAAAGAGAAAAGGGAAAATGGAAGAAAGAATCACACATTCAGACCAACTTTTTAACAGATTCTGAATATTATATATAAAATGCTAGGCAAGCGTTGATACACATACACGACAGACCATCAGCGCCATATACAGAGGGTATATGCAAAAAGGAAAGAAAAAGACAACACAAACACCACTTGACCTTTATTACACTCGCCAAAAAAAAATCAAGAAAAAAAATAACAAGGCAAAGCAAAATTCAGCCCCCTCAAATCTCGTAAAAGTAATCCTCATCCAAGCCCTCCCGGCTCGGCACCACCCCGGCCCCCGGCGGCGGCCCTTCCAGCGCGCCGTCCATCCGCACATTGAGCAGCCGAATCTTGAGCCCGTAGTCGCTCACCAGGCCCACCAGCTTGCTCGTCTCCGCCGTGATCGGCGTCTGGTTCAGCAGCATCAGCAGCCCGTCCAGCCACTCCGACGCCAGGCTGTGGTTGACCGGCCACAGCTCCAGGATCGGATGCTCCTCGCCGCCGCCGCCGCCGCCGCCCTCGTCGTCGTAGCTGTAGATGGTGATCTTGGTCGTCGTGTTTGGCGTCCTGCGGGGGGGCGCCGCACGCAGGCTCTGCAGCGTCGAGTCGCTGCTCTGGCTCGCCCGGACGTCCCCTCCGCCGCCGCCGCCGTTGTGGTTGTTGTTGCCGCTGCTGGCCGATACGTTGGACACCACCGAGCTGATGGTGTTGAGGTCAATCTTCTCCGTCAGGCTGTTCAGGCCCGGGTCCTGCGGCGTCTGCCTGTCAAAGTCGGCGTAGTGCAGGTACCGTCGGTTGTGCGACAGCTTGGCGAACCGCCACCGCTGCCGCCGCTGATCCGTGTCGCCGCCCTCTCCAAACTTGCTGCCCTGTTCCGGGCCTCCCGCCGCCGCCGGGTGCATCGACCACGAGCCCTGCAGCAGGCACCGCACCCGCTGCTCCTTGACAAACTGCAGGGCCTCCTGCCGCAGCGTCTCCCGCACCTGGTACAGGTGCTCGCCCCAGGTGTCGTCAAAGGACTGCTCCAGCAGCTCCATCTGCAGCTCCCGCAGCCGCGCCACGTCAATCTCGGCCATGTCGTCCTCCACATCGAGCACGTCCCGGGTGCGCGACGACTGTCCCACCACGTGTTCCACGAGGATGCGCACCAGCTCGCCCACCTTGTCGAAATCGTCCGTCTCCGCCCCTGTGCTCTTCCAGATGCGGAAAAAGGCTTGCAGCGCCGCCGTGTGCAGCCGAGACCACTGCAGCAGCAGCGGCCGGAACAGCCGGTCGTAGTCCTTGCCCTCTAGGTTCTGATATCCCTTGGTGTCTTCCGTGTCGGCCATGTCCACTTCAAAGTGGTCATATAATATCATCGTCACCGTCGTGCTCGCGTGCGCAATCGGGCATCGCTCCTGCGCAGGTCGCACGGATTGCTCCAGCAGTGTCTTTTGGTAGCCATCTTCAAACTTGCGCACGTAGTCGGACAGGTCCATCATGCCTAAGCAGCCGCTAATCTCAAACTCCTGCGCCGGGCTCTCTGTTTCAAAGCCCAGTCGCCGCCATTTATCGGGGTTGCGTCGTCTGCCTTCCTTCTTCATACCGTCCGCCGAGTCATCCCTCGAGTGCCCGTTGACCTCGGCGCTCTTTTCCGGGTTGCTGGCCAGGTGCAGCGCCTTCAGCGTGCGTCTGTGCTCGGATCGGTCCACGTCGACGGCCACATCTCGCCAGCGGCGGAGCAGCAGCTTGCTGAGCGCCTGGAATTCCAACACCGGATGCGCGAGGTCCTGTAGCGTCGAGCTCTGCATGATCTTGTAGACGGCCGAGACCAGTCCCAGGTCGTGCAGGCGCTTGATGATCTTGGTCCACTCCTCCCCAGTGCCGTCAAAGGTGCC
The DNA here is from genome assembly GCA_025583755.1 of Cordyceps tenuipes. Lineage (NCBI taxonomy): Eukaryota > Fungi > Ascomycota > Sordariomycetes > Hypocreales > Cordycipitaceae > Cordyceps > Cordyceps tenuipes. The sequence continues at coordinate 134,930 of JANZYN010000030.1, forward strand.
GTCGGGCATGTTGCTGCTCGAGAGAGCGTCGCGGATCAGGGCGTTTGTGAGCATGAGGGCGTTGGCGCAGAGCGCGTGGTCGGCGCTCTGCAGCTGCTGCACGACAAGCTCGAAGAACTGCGGGAAGACGGCGATGGCGGGCCGCAGGGCGCGGAAGCCGGAGCTGCCCGGCGTGCCACGGGCCGCGTTGGCGGACTGGGAGCGGCTGACCAGCGCGACCAGGATCGACATGGCGCCTCGGAGGATGTTAACCAGCGGGTTTGTGACGATGAGCTCGACGACGCGCTCGACCAGGTCCCCCGCGCTGGGGCCCTCGAAAATGTCCCAGCCCATGTCCACCTCGAGCAGGCGCGAGAGCGACTGCAGAGAGTAGGCCAGAGTGTTGCCGCCGGCGCTCATGATCAGGCGGCGCAGAATCACAAGACCGCCCGAGGATATGAAGACGTCGGCAAACGCCGGGTCGTTGATCGAGGACTGCAGCTTGAAGACGGCCATTTTGCGAGCGGCCTCCTCGTCGCTGGACAGGCGAGCCAGCAGCGCTGGTATGTCGGCCTGGTCCATTCTGATTGGCGAAATCGATTATTACGGCGCTTCCGAGTCGGGTTTCGTGATTGCGTGCTTCGCTTCGCGGGTGGTTCTGAAATCGACACTCGGGCTGCTTTTAAAAGGGGCGGGTGCGCCAGGATCTTGGGAGCTGTGTTATAACCAGTGGATCATTTTCCAGTGCGTTTCCACGATGAGGCCAATGCACACAGTCCCAATCCAAACACACACGACGAGTTTAGCTGCGCACGTTGGAAGCAGGGGCGCTTCTGGCGGATGTTGTTGAGGAGACTTCCTAAGCTGCTCGCTCCGTTTGGCGCGCCGCACAGATGGCGGGTTGTATAATGTAGGAATGAACTTTGGCGGCGTTATGAAAGTCCCCGTTCATGGGCCAAGGAAGAGCATTTTCCAGAAGCTAAACGTCGATACTCGTTGTAAGCAAGTGAAATGGTGCACATTATTTACTGTCATTTCTTGTACATTTTTCCTTCATCAGCAAGATACCTCCTAATAGTCTCATCCAGCCTCCCCCCCCCCCCGATGAGTGGTCCAGCCGACGCTAACACACCTCGAGGGACAGGACGCCAGAACAGCTACCGATTTTTGATTAACCATCGGTTAATCAATGCATGCTAATTAGTTGCAAAGAATTGCGATTGAAGGGGCTATTATACCGAGATTTTATTCGTAGAAAACCACTGTCGAGTAGATATTGGCTCAGCGCTTCAAGTCACTTCTTCGCCTCAACAACCAACTTGTCAAACCCAACTCACATTTTACGAAGTGTGTACAAACTGACTTGTAATTTTTCATCATTGATTGATACTACCTTCTAGTGCATGTACCTAGACACAAAACATCTCGTAAGAAATTGCCTTCTTCATAAACAACGGCCGTTCAGATGCTTGGTATTCCTTCTTTTTGTCCACCGAAAAACAACACGCCAACACCTCTTTTTCTTTCTCGTAGGAAAAGCAGCTAGACAAAATTACAACGGCCGAATCTGGTCTTACCCACCGCCGTTGTATTATGCACTTGTCTGGACTCCAGTCATGTACACCATTGTCCAAAATCTGCCTCTGCAGAATCTCTGCTGAGGTGACGTCGAGACATGGCTAATGCCAAATGGATGTCGTGACACTCGTTAGACGGCCATTTGATATCCTTGATTTTCATCGTTTCGTTATGCGTTGCTCTTAGGAGCTGCTGGGTTCAAGGGTGACACCAGCAGCAATTGTGGCCCAACCGATAAGACGCCAATGCTTCTCAATACGGCGCGACAGAGCAACCTTCTCGCCAAGGCTCGTGCAAGCAGGGTTCGTCAGGATCAGCTTGGCGGCATCGTTCTTGATGGCGGCAACCTTGGCACCGGTAGATGTCGAGCCAATGTTGACCATGATGACTTCGTTCTTGGCCAGCTTGGCGACCTTTGCCTGCTTGCCATCCGCAGTCTTGACACCCAGCAGGCGGCGGAGGAGGTAGAAGTTGATTTCGATTTCGCTGTAAATCTCGGGAAGGCGTCCCTTGAGACCGAGTACGAAGCCTACTAGACGATCGGCACGGCACAGAGTAGGGTCGATGCGAGTACCAACACCAATCAGGCCACCAGGGACGGCATACTTGAGGTCGTTGGACTCAGAGTTGAGCGAAACAACACGGCTGAAAATAGGAGTGCACTTGATGGCACCGCTCTGATCGCGGGACACGATACCAGGTCGAATTTCAACCTCGTCACCAAGCTTGACAACACCGTGAAGGATCGAGCCACCAGCAACGCCACCCTTGAGCTCGTCAATCTCGGCACCGGGCTTGTTGACGTCAAATGATCGAATGACGATCATCTGGGGGTGTTGGCTGAAATCACGGGGAGGCACGGGAATGGTGTTGACAATGGCCTCGTTGACGGCATCGACGTTGAACTTGAGCTGAGCAGAAATGGGGATGACGGGGGACTGGCCGGCGACGGTACCACGGATAAACTTGAGGATAGAGTCGTAGTGCTGTTGGGCGGCCTCTTCTCTCATCAAATCGACCTTGTTCTGCAGAATGATAACCTTGTCCAGCTTCATAATCTCGATAGCGGCCAGATGCTCCGAGGTCTGAGGCTGAGGGCAGGGTTCGTTACCAGCAATCAGGAGAAGGGCGGCGTCCATGACAGCGGCACCCGACAACATGGTGCTCATGAGAATATCGTGGCCAGGGCAATCGACGAACCTAAAGCAGTATGGTGTTAGCCTGTTGGCGTACATCTGACTCGAATCGGGCATCCTTACGAAACGTGACGCAGCAGTCTGTATGTGCCACCGCAGCCATCACGCTCGCACGCGGGATCAACCTCCTTGTCGCTCTTGTAGCTTCGGTAGCAGGTAGGACGCGGGCAAGCCTGATTGTCGCACTTGTAAATCTTGGCGTTGGCGTAGCCGAGCTTGATGGTAATATTGCGAATTTGCTCGTTCTTGAAACGGACCGTGTGGACGCCGGAGATGGCCTTGACGACGGTCGACTTGCCGTGAGCGACATGGCCAATGGTGCCAATGTTGATTGTAGCCTGGCGGGCGATAATCTCGGGCGTCAGGGGAGTCAGAGAGGCAACGTCGAGGTCTTTGGGGTCGGTCTGGAGCGGCAGGTACGGCTTCGCGGCGGCTTCTTCGGGGACGGGCTGGCTGCCCTTCTTGAGGGCCGACTTGAGGGGCTTGCTCTCGAAGCCATCGCCTCCTTGGATGGACTCGCCCGAGTCGGAGTCGGAGTCGATGTCGTATTTTCGGTCGCCGTTGGCAGACATGATGGCGGTAGGGGGGTGGTGGTTTGTAGATGTAGAGTCGTCGAGGCGGGGCAAAATGCGCACGAGATTTGTGGTTTTCTGAACAAAGCTACACCTCGGCGGGGTTGCTGGGGCACGCTCAACAAGGACAGTTGAACAGTGCGAGCCGAATAGCGAATGGGTATCTCGAATTTTCTCTTCTACAAGCTGACAGTTTCAGGGGTTATAATCCTGCGTGGTCGCGGTTTACAGTCACGGAAATATGAGTTTGCCTGACGAATGTCAAAATTCAAACTGTGCAGCGAACAGTATGACTCTTGCGCTAAGCCGTTTTAGTGCTGATAGTGATAGCATGCTATGCCCCTCCATGCTTGCCCAACGAACGCCTAATAAAACGTACTTGGTCCTCTATCACTAAACAATCTCGAGTTTCAAAAAAAAAAAACAAGATTGGGAAAATCAATGTACAATGGTGGTAGCGGCAATCTATGTGTCGATAATTCTTTTTACGGTGTGGAAATGACAGCAATACTTGGACACAGGATACTTCACGATGGCTTCCAAGATAAAATCGCATAGCTCCTTATTTTCAGCGGGCCGCGTAATATTAACTCCGTACAAGAAAAAATTGCAAAAAAAATAGCAATTGCATGTTTCGATCATGCGACTTGTTCATGTTAGAATAATGCTTTGTTGACTCAACGATTGGTGTGACGTACCCTCCGGGTTATGAGCCCGGCGCGCTTCCACTGCGCCAAATTGCTAATTCCTTTCCACTTGCGATGGCGCAACAACAGAGTGATTTTCATTTATCAAGCTTTTAACAGTCGCATCCTGTCAAAATATCAGCACCTTTGAGAGCACCGTGGTTCGCTGGTACTTGTTACCAAAGCCGAGGCTGAAAATCCGATGCAACATGGTACGTCTGGCACAGCACGATACATGCGATTAAATTAAGTCCGTATTCTGATGTATATTAATGTAATAGTCATGAATGCATGTAGCCCATCTAAGTACCCAAGGTATACTCTTATCGTCCTAAAATACTATCCTCATTTCCGTACTTTGCGTGCATGCTTTACCAAATTTTCTATAACGCCTTCGAATGCTTCTCGATCACCAAGCTTTTCGTCAGTCCGCTTCTTCCAGTATTCCAGCATATCATTGGCAGCGCCCTGCATGGCCTCCAGCTTCGCGACATGCGCCTGAAGCTCGTCGTCCGTCATACCGCTAAGGGCCTCATCCGTCGTGTTGCAAAGATAGCGCGCGGCCACAAGATCCAGATCTGGCTCTGATGGTAGTCCTCTGCGCGTCTTGGACGCGGACAGTCTGTCTTGTGAGTCGACAGACGTTGGCGATGCGTTGCCGTCGGCCTGCTTCAACCGCGACGATCCGTTCCCACGGGCATCGCTGGACGCACGGGGCGACGAAGAGTTGAGGTTAAGCGACGGCAATATCAGCTTCTTTTGCTTCGAAGCCGGCAGTATCTCGTCGAGGTCCACGGGAACGCCGAGCGATACGAGGAATAGACGTCGTGTCCGCGAGCGGATCCAGTCGGGTGGTGCGAGGGGCGGAGGGGCGACGAGTTGCGACCATAGAGAGGCAGAACGCGGATTGATGAACACGGACGCATCTTTTGGAAGTTCTTGGGGCACGGGTACTTGGAGCATCTCAGGAGGGTATAACGTGTATAGTATATCTTCCGTAGCTTCGATGACTTCGTTTGGGTCGAGGCCGTCGAAATCGGGAATTGCCTGCAAGTGTCAGCACAGAGTCTCGAAGTTGATGTATTTTACATACAAACGGGAGTGGCCTATGTTGAGGCGTCACTGGTGTTTTTGGCTGCCTCGCGGCTGGTTCTGGCTGAGCAAAGTCGCTCTCGTCAAAGTCGCCGAAGCCATCGTCTGCACCACCACCCTCTTCAAAGTCGTCAAAGTCGTCGCCAAAATCATCCGCTTCATCTTCGTCTTCCCCTTGCTTGTCGTTGTCCTGGGTGGTGTCTGCAGCTTTCTCCTCCCCTGCTTCGTCCACGTTGTCTGGTATTCGATTGCAAACTTGTTCGGCCTTTTGTTCCGCTTCGTCTTGCTCGTGCTCGCCGTCCTGTGGCGGGTTTTCTTCGCGAGGTGCATCTTTTTGCTTTTTGATTGCTTTTGGCGCGGGGGATCGAAGGGTCGGGGTGGTTTGCCCTGATCTGGCATCGGTAAATTGGTCGTCCGAGTCTGAGGTGTATTCTGTGGTGTCGTTAGTCCAGCTGTCTCTCGCAGGTGCTCTCCTGTGGGCTCTCGCGAGGAAGACTGACCATGGTGCGCTTCTGGTTTGACAGACTCGGACCGATCCAGTTCAGGGGGCGATTCCAAGCTCTCGGGCTCCGCCATGATTGCCAATTCACCGTCTGCGACGGGTTGTGTATATGAAAATGCTTGATGGAAGAATGCGCCCAGATAGCAGTCGTCGGAGGGATGTGGCCAGGCTCTGACAAGCGCTAGGCAGCGGCAATGATGGGGCTAATATTCGGCGCTCAACTTGGGCGTCACTCCAGTTGCCACCGCTCCTATAATAAGCCTGGAATTAATTAATTACGGGCAGCCGGAGAATTGTAAGAGAATTGAAGCCCACTTTGCCGACCAGTTCTAGACTTTGGGCTAACCAGCTGGTACATGGCGTGATGCAATTGATATGTAGGGGAGAACTTATGGTCCATTCTGGTGCCCTTTATTAGGCTTTGGGCCCATGCCACCCACAGTTGACCACTGTCGTGTATCTGAAGCTATTGACATTATTGTCGTTTGGTCTGGTGTCATTTCTCAAGCTATTTTTCTTTGGTTTGGTATCCTTTCCAAGCTATTTTGCATTCAAGTTGCTCTTAATCTTCCTTTCCTGCCCTAATCCTAATCTTAGTCTCTTTCCTATTGTAGCTTTACTCTCTCCTTCTGGCATTTATCTTCTTCGTCATCTTTATCTTTTTTATCTTTTTTATCTTCTTCGTCTTCTTTATCTTCTTCTTTTGTTACCTTTTTAGTCTTTTTTATTAGAGTTAGCTTGTTTCCAATAGCGTCTCGTGTATCTTTGCGGACGGAAGGCTTCTCTGTTTCTCTCTTCCCTATATCACGGCCTGTATTAAGCGAATTAATAGAGGTGTGCGTGCAGTGGCATCTTCGCGAATGTAATTGCGAGCGAGTGGACAGCCTGTTTTCTGATAGCGTCTATGACCACGTCTGTCTGGCCCTGTTGTGGCATGGCAGGCTTTGGCGTGAGTGACGTGTCGCCGCCTTAGAGACGAACAGCAACCAACTTGTTGAAGAGGGAATGGCGTTGCTAACGGTTGTTGACTCGTTAAGATACTAACTTCATTATAACAGATTAATAACAGACATTCGGTTTAGAATTAAACCACGCCTTTATTACTGTGACTCTGTAAGCGCCCAGCCTTGTTTGTGTGGTGGTACTAAAGCGGCGTCTTTACATTACCCTTTTAGGCGTAGTACTGGACGCGGCTCTTCGCGCCAGCCTCCCGAGCTCTCTGGGAAAAAAAGCTCCTGGAAATTGCTTAGGCCTGTTATGCATCAATCTTCAACCACACTTTGCCATCTCAGCATTCAAGGTGAACGGCGCTCAGGCGGTAATAGGATCAATATACGGCGCAGAGCTAACCCATTTCAATTCTACGGGCTGAAACGCGCCCATATCACTCTTGTTACGCGATCACCCGACTCTTAACCTCGATACCTCGATACCCAGCGCCCTCATTGCCAACATGGCTTCACCTTTTTCGTTTCCATCAAGCGGCGCGGCGACTAACAGTACGACGACATCGGCACCTGCTGCTGGAAGTCCGTTTGCTTTACCTGGTGCTGCCGGAGGCGCCGCGAAACCCTCGTTTGGGTTTGGCAGCGCCAATAAAGATACTGCAGGAACTGCTGGCAGCGTCTTCGGCGGCGCGACATCCGCCAGCCCCGCCACGCCCTCAGGAGGTCTATTCGGCGCAGGTTCTACTACAACACCAGCCACTACTGGCAGCAGCCTCTTCGGCGCAAAACCCGCAGCCGCGCCTGCTTCCGGTGGATTGTTCGCTGGTGCGAGCACGCCCACCGCGACACCTGGGACTAGCGTTTTCAGCCAGCCTGCATCGACGAGCCAAGGCCAAGCTGCCACGACCACAACAACTGCGCCAGCATCCTCAGGTCTCTTCGGCAGCGGCGGAGCAGCGACCACAGCGTCGGTATTTGGAAACAACTTGGCTGCGCCTAGCTTAGGTGCGCCTACTGCTACCCCCGCCAAACCCATGTTCGCCCTACCATCGACAACACCCGCCGGCGCTCCCCCGGCTGCGAGCGGCGCTGCCGGTGGACTATTTGGTGCCGCCGCCGCAAAGCCTCTTAGTACTGGTACATTGTTCGGTGCAAAACCAAGCGGAACGGATTCTGCAGCTACACCTGCCACAACAGCACCCGCTGCCACGGGGCTCTTCGGTAGCCAATCGACCGCACCCGCCGCTGGAGGTCTCTTTGGAGCCGTGAAACCTGCTGCTACTTCCTCGTCCAGTCTTTTTGGAAATACCACTGGCGCCACTGCCACTTCACAGCCCGCAGCCGCCCCCTCCACGGCCGCGTCGACAGGAGGGTCTTCTCTGTTCGGTGCTAAGCCCGCAACCACGTCTGCTTCTGCTGTGGCCACTCCCACTACTACGACAGCCGCAGCTCCGGCTTCCACAACAGCATCAACTTCTGGCGGCCTCTTTGGCGCTAAATCCGCTGATGCCGCGGCCACGACAAGTGCAGCCGCAGCTCCAGCGGCGACTAGTGCGTCTGCTCTGTTTGGCGCAAAGCCTGCTACGGAATCCGCAAAGCCAGCCTCCTCTCTCTTCGGTGCGACGACTGCGGCCCCGACAGCATCAACGCCGACTTCGACCGCTGCCCCGACTTCGACCCCGACTGCCACCAGTGCTTCTGCTCTGTTCGGAGGGGCTAAGCCGACTACAGATGCTGCGAAGCCTGCCACTCAAACACCCGCTGCCACGATTTCTACTAGTGCGCTCGGGGCTTCTACCACAGGGCCGCCCTCCCAAATCGCCCGGCTTAAGAATAAGACGATGGAGGATATCGTCACTCGATGGGCGTCGGACTTGACCAAGTACAAAAAGGAGTTCAAGGAACAGGCTACAAAAGTGTCCACCTGGGACAGAAACCTGGTTGACAATGGCGAGAAGATTCAAAAGCTGTATTTGGACACGTACGAGGCTGAGCGCGCCAGCCATGAGATTGAGAGACAGCTTGCCGCTGTAGAGAGCCAGCAGGAGGAGCTGGAAGCGTGGTTGAGCCGCTACGAATCCGAGGTCCAGGATATGTTCGCGAAGCAGCTTGGTCCTGGTGAGCATCTCGCCGGGCCGGACCAAGAGCGTGAGCGCACATATAAGCTAGCTGAGAAGCTCACGCAGCAACTGGACGAGAAGTCCCGCGATCTCTCTAAGATGGTCAAGGAGATCAACGATATTTCGGGAACCCTGAGCAAGGGCGCCAAGGCAGAGGATCCGGTACGTGACTACGAGTATGCCGGCAACGACAACGATGCTAACTTTTATTTTCAGCTGAGCCAAATCGTACGTGTGCTGAACGGCCACCTCACACAGCTCCAGTGGATCGATGCCAATGCGACGGCCCTGCAAGCCAAGGTGACTTCGGCTCAAAAGGCAAGCAACGGCATGGCCAACAACTATGCGGGTGTGGAGAGCGACGCGGCCGAGGGCTTCTATCGCGCGTACACGGGACGCCGGTAGGGGCTAAACATTGCTTTATTCGAGTTGCGCATTGGAGTTTAATGGACAAAGGGGACACCAATTGGGATAGTAAATTTAACAAGACAAGGACCAACGGCTAGTGAATGGACGAAGAGCCCAGAAGTTCTTGCAGAGGCGGATTGATGTCACATTTCGTATGTAGTTGTACACTAGTTTAGACGAAATCAGGGACCAACATGTCTCCCGTCAACCATGACCGTACATCTGTGATGCCATGCGGACCGATGTAAATCGCCAAACTGGAACCGCGGGACGGGCTTTCTCTTTTTCTCTTAGTTCTTCTCGCCACCCTGGTTCTTGGTAATCTCGTCGCTGCGATCCGATTGTCAGTGAATGAACAGAGGAGCGTGTAAAGCTTGCCCACGGCGGGATCCCAAGCTCAATTGGATCGTCGAGAGCGGCGCATACGGAGAAGAAATGAACGTACATGTGCTCGGACAGGCGCTTGAGGTGCTCCTGCTGCTCGGCAAGCCTCTGCTTGAGCTCGAGGAGCTTCTCCTTCTCACGCTGGCGGATGGCGTAGTCCTCGGAGGCGCGCTCGCGGCGCTGGAAGGCGTCGCTGCAGAATCAATCTCGTCAGAACTTCTCTCTCTCTCTCTCTCTTTCTTTTTCTCGAGTCGACGGAAACATTGGCCCGCGGGGGGTTGCTTACCCTTGGCCGCCGGTACGGGGGGGAGCGCCGGTGTCACCTTCGGCCATGGCGCGGGCGGTGGTGGAAAAGGCGGCGGTGCGGATGGGACGGAAGGCGGCCGTCTTGGCAAAGGTGGTGCGAAGCATCGTGGGGTGGATGGAGGATGGTTATCCGTTTGATGGGAGGGAATGCGTGGGATGGATGGAGGGATGGAATTTGGAGTTTGGGGGAAGGGCTTGTTTGGAGAGGAAGCGAGCTGTGACGTGGTTTGGCGGCCGAGGTGGTGTGGTTTGCCACAGCAAGGTTCTATGCTTATTCGTTGCCTGGTAGAGCTCTAACTAATAAGCTGAGCTGTATGTGGGATGGGCATAGCTTGGTACATATATTTGTGTGCGGAATGGGTGGTAGCTCCAAGTACCATTCTATCAGAGCGGGGTGCCCCTCTGTTCCGGGAGCTTCCTGAGCTGCCCAACGAGTTCTGGTTTTTAGTAACAGCCTGGATAACTAACGGCTGGCGCCTCTAGTTACTGGTAGGCTTGCGTTGGCCGTTCCATACGAAAAGTATGCCCTTGGGCTGTCTGCAAAAATCACCCAACCAGCGGAAATGACAATCTGCGGGCTTTAGTGGATGGCCACTTGCAAAAATTTTGAGACTAACACGATGCCTATCATAATTGACGACAGTGCTGTTCCTAAAACTATCGCGAGCTGAATGGTGCTGGAACTTTATACCGCCTAGCGGGGCTCCAGCAGCGACTTTCCAACACTAACAGATAACAGGTTCGATCAACGTTCGTCCCCATGCCCCCAGCACTCTCGTAATGAGACGTTATAGAAAGCGTTCTAATTAGATAGGAAAACAGCACACGACTAGTTACTAGGTAGTAACTACAGGTGGTACTTAACACGTATTTTGGTGAATTTTGACAGTGCATAGTTGTGAGATACACTGTGGTGGTCGCGGAAGCTGCCATGCGCCGCGCTGGACTGCTGGGCTGTAATTCCCTCCGTGAACGCGTTGCAGAGGGCGCTCATTTATTACCTCCTACCAAGGTTGGACGTAAGTTTACAGTACCACGCGAGATGCCTGTGGCCATCTCTATAGATTCAAAGGTGTAAATGCCCAGGGAGGTAATTGCTTGCGTCTTGACTGGACAACGTTGGGACGCCAGCTAGCCAATCAACAGCGGAAGACAGGCATACGGCACGGAAGTGACTTGAGCTCGCTTCTGGACATGAGCGAGCGTTGGTTTATTGATCGCCTTGTCGATAAAAATGAGAAACTTTTAGAGGTTTTAATCAGCAGATAGCTGCTGTGGTTGGCAGGGATTCCGGACATAATAACTAACTATTTGTAGGGCGGTTCAGCCCGACTGGACAAGAGGGTGTTGAGAGGGCCGGGATGAGGCGGCCAAGTAGAAGGTACTAACTAGTACATGCAGGTACGATGCATGAAGGGGGTGGTGGATGTGAGTGTCGTGGGCAGAATAGACCGCGAATGTCCGCCCGTATCATATAATAAGATGGGGAAAACGGAGAGGTAGGATGTCAGTTGTTTTTAACCCAGTGCGTATCCTCTCATATTTTCTAGTTGACCCCAGACATTTTTCCCGAGAAATGGCATCGGCGCAGGCCGTTGCGTGCCAATGGCCTGAGACCCAGGTGAGACTTTTTTTCGGTGCACGTGACGGTTTGAGATGGCCGGGCCTTTTGGTTGCCTGAGGCGTTGTTTTGGTAGCTCGGATGTACCAGTACAGCGGGTGGTTGAGCTTGCGTGAATGGCGCTGGACAAAAACTTGCGCGGGTGGCGCTGGACAACGGTAACAACGCCCCAGAGATTGGGTCAGATTCAACCGAGCACACCTTGCCCGCTGCCGCTGGCTACTGCCCTCAATTTTAGTGTCTTCAGTGCTGCAGCGCACTGTAGCGTGTACCCCTAAGGTACCTTGCCCGCACGCCTGGGCCGCCTGTGACTCCCTCTCACACGCTCCCCCGTCCCTCTCTTCCTCTTTTCGCCTTCGTCGCCTGCCTGCCTGCCTGCGCTTCTCTCCTCGTCCTGCTACATAATCCCAACAAACAAACCAATTTCCGCATCATCTCTCCCACACACCACCTGGACAAGCTTCCACCACCGATTCCTCCGATCTTGCTTTCCCATCAACAACTCCAATACTTTCACGTCCCTTTTTTGGTATGTCCTCTTGATGCACGGCACCAGGCGTTCCTCGTCCCGCATCACCTGTCCTCGCTGCCTCTGCCTCTGCCTCTGCAACCCCTCCCGCTGGACCAGGCGTACTTTCGTCATCGCTCCCGTTCTCCCTCTTCCCCCGTCCCCGTCCACAACACGCGCCCGCCTCGCCGATACAGCCTCTCTCGGTGAGCCATTATTGCATCTTCGACGAGCGACATTTGATAGCATCGCCATATCTCGCTTTGGCGCTGTTGTGCTCTCTCCCCAGCGCGTCGTCGACGCAGGCGCCAACAGAGAAACCCCCACTAGAGTCGCCTAAGGAGCGGGGGAGAGTTCAGCTACCTTATCGTCCTCGCTCTACGGTCTGGCCGTGTGTTTTGCGACGTCGCTATCATTCACGAGGCGTCAATCCGCAGTTTACGCGCCGCTTGTCGAGCCCTGGATCGCTCGCTGTCGTTTTTCTGCCACCTACCTCCCTAGCACCTGCCTGCCCTTGAACGAGATTTGCCAGTGGCTACCCCCTCTTCTTGCTCCCCCTTTTCCCACACAAAAACTGCCAGCCTAGTGCCAACCAATACGCTGCTATCCCCCTCCAACGACGCCTTGCTAACAGCTGTTTTTTTTGCATCGTCTGGCTAGACCTTAATTCTCCAAAATGGGTAACGAAGATGCCGTCTATCTGGCCAAGCTTGCCGAGCAGGCTGAGCGTTACGAAGGTGCGTCGCTAACCACTCCCTGGAGAGCTCTGCCTGTGCTGACTTGCTGGTCTTTCAGAGATGGTCGAGAACATGAAGATCGTCGCCTCCGAGGACCGCGACCTGACTGTCGAGGAGCGCAACCTTCTCTCCGTCGCCTACAAGAACGTCATCGGCGCGCGCCGTGCCTCTTGGAGAATAGTCACTTCTATCGAGCAGAAGGAGGAGTCCAAGGGCAACTCTTCTCAGGTCACTCTCATCAAGGAGTACCGCCAGAAGATTGAGGACGAGCTTGCCAAGATTTGCGAGGACATTCTCGACGTCCTTGACAAGCACCTGATTCCCTCTGCCAAGTCCGGCGAGTCCAAGGTCTTTTACCACAAGATGTATGTTTGAAACATGCGCCCCCTTTCATTTTCGAGACTGACTTGTGTTAAAGGAAGGGTGACTACCACCGCTACCTTGCCGAGTTCGCGACTGGTGACAAGCGCAAGGATTCGGCCGACAAGTCCCTCGAGGCCTACAAGGCTGCCACCGAAGTTGCCCAGAGCGAGCTTCCTCCCACCCACCCTATTCGCCTCGGCCTTGCCCTCAACTTCTCCGTCTTTTACTACGAGATTCTCAACGCCCCCGACCAGGCTTGCCACCTTGCCAAGCAGGCCTTTGACGACGCCATTGCTGGTAGGCTTCTTTGTTTGTTTTTGGCGTCCCGAGGCGCAGCTGACTGACTTTGATTACAGAGCTTGATACCCTGAGCGAAGAGAGCTACAAGGACTCTACCCTCATCATGCAGCTCCTCCGTGACAACTTGGTAAGACGACGGCAATGGTACCGTCAGGAAACGTGGACTAACTTGAATAGACTCTCTGGACTTCCAGCGAGGCCGAGACTGCCCCTGCCGCCGAGGCTGCCCCCAAGGAGGAGCCCGCCGCTGCCGAGGAGCCCAAGGCCGCCGAGGAAGCCAAGGCTGCCGAGTAAGCCTACCCATCCATGTCTGGGACTCATTGGCTTTTTTCGCACTCGGGTTTTAGGGCGGACTGGTGTCTATGGAGTGACGGAAGACGTCGTTTTTATCCAAGAGCTTTGGCACTGTTTAGGTAAACACGCAGAAACAAAGAACGGGGTTATTGATTTTGTCTCTTATCTGTTTTCCCACGGATGCGAAGAAGTCCATCAAGCCGTCGCATTGGCGAGCTTGCTGTGCGCTTTTAATGCTGTGCCCGTTTGGGACCAATAAAAATTTATTAAAATTGCTTTCAATACCACTATTCATTCTACACTGTGATTGTGAAACCTGCCGGTGACGTGCTATGGGTTTGTGATTAGATTAACCTTGATTTGATGCTAGGCTGTGAGACTATGGTACACCAACCATGCTGTCGACTATGCGTTTGTTTTCATTGCGTCTGTTATGTACCAGTGACTATCCAATCTATCGGTTTTCTGGGTATTGATAACCCTGCCTTTTATATACAAGCATTCATTCGTAAACTGTCATTACTCGTCGACCATAGCAAAATGCACCTTGAGCCAGAGGCTGCAATCTTGGCACCCGACCATCAGGACGCCGTCCTCGCTGGCCTCGACCAGATCGGCCTCCTCAAAGGCGTATCCGCGGTCGTTGCCGCAGCGACACGAGCGGTGCCAGCGCAGCGCATCCTCATCGAACGCGAGGTCGTCGAGGTCGACATTCTCGATGCCGGTCTGGAAGCGGGTGGCCGGCTGCTCCCCCTCGTCGTGCGCGGACGTGCGCAACGCGGCGTCGTACTCTTGTCGGCGGCGCGGGGAGGACAGCACGGCGTAGGCGGCGCCGATCTGGTCGACCGTGAAGGGGGTAACGGTGGTGGTGGCTTTGTCGGGGTGGTTGCGGAGGAGTGCGCGGCGGTAGGCACGCTTGATGAGCGCGGCGGCGGCGGAGGGGTCGGCGGCGAGGAGCGTGGGTTGAAGGTCGAGGACTTGGTAGTGCGTGGAGGTCCGGGTCGGACGTCCCGCGGAGGGACTTGTCATCGGGGAGGGGGCGGCAGAGGGGGGGGGAATGGGGTTTGACGGAGGATGCGTGGAGGGGAGGGGACTTTTTTATCCCTGGTCGTTGGGAAGATGAAGTCAAAATGAGTCACGTGACGCAATTTGGAATAATCTGTGACAATAACTTGTTGGTGGTTATATGAAATGCATACAGTAGTATAGAATATTTTTTCTAGGGTTTCCTTGGTTGTGATTGCAGATGCGGCTCTGCCCGTGGGTGACGATGCAGCGTGGCTAGAGTAGCACTTGGGCATGGACACGACTGCACCTGGCGCAGATTTGTTCGAAATTGTATTGTAATAGTAGTACATGGTGGTATATACACGCTCTTCCGGGTAGCGCTCTCGGCGTATGGCATTTCCAACCTCGATAGTTGTATTGTACAAGCATTTATTTCGGGAATTTGGTCCAGTTTTGCTTTCCGACCTGTTTCGCATAATTAGCAAGACTTGCCCAATGACAGCAAATTCGCTGGCAAAACGTACCGTCTTCCACTTCTTGATGAGATCTGGCATTTCCAGCATGGCTTTTCTTCTTTGTTCCATCCTGCACACACCATCATTAGTAAGAGTTGTTGTCGCTTCCGCGCGGTCAAGCCATACTTGGCAATCATGTGTCTCTCGTGGATGTGGCCCTTGACCTTTTGCCCGACACCGGTACCCTTGACACGCAGGCCGTGCTCGACGCGGTGCGCCAGGCGCTGCGAGGGGTCCTTGGCCGAGGCAGGCATCAGCTCCGCGACGCCGTGGTCGCGTGCCATCCGCAGCAGCTGGGCCTGCCGCCGCGCCGAGTACACGGGGTCGTGCAGGCGGCCGGTCTCGGGGTGCTTGTAGAACTCGAACGGGTTCGGCCGCAGCGCCTGGAAGGAGGTTGGCTTGCTGTCAGGGCCGACAAGGGCGGCGGGCGGCCACCGGGCGAGGAAGCGCTGCAGGGGCTCGGGCAGGCTCTTGGCCAGCTGGACGAGTTGCGACGTCGAGGTCATTGCGAGAGGTTTGTGGCGCGAGGATTGAGAATTCCAGTCGGGTCCTCTTGCAAATTGGTCCTGATTTCGTGCGCGACGAGGAGAGAAGAATTAATGGTCTCAAGTCTTGATGATTATCGGATTGAAGCCATCCACAACGCCAGCCAGCGACTTTTGACGACCCACAATTACCGACTATCAGGGCATATGATTGGCTTGTTCGCCCAAACATTCTGTAGCCAAGCTCGACAGCAACCTTTGATAAAGTTGCAGCCTGCCAACTTCTTCCGCGTCACCACACCTTTTCATGATTCTCGATCTCGCCGCGTTGGCACTAATCTATGGGCTTTCGTATTACCTGGTCGATGCGATCCTCGACCAACTGAGCACCAAACCACCACCACGCACCGCCGCTCTTCAAGACCAGACACCACCCCCTCCACCACCACCACAACAGCACCATGCCTCTGGACATCGAGGAGATCCTACGCCAGAAAAAGGCAGCGGAAGCCGCCGCCGCCAAGCCTCGCTTCATACCAAAAGCTCAGCGCGAGCGTCTCGCCGCCGAAAAGGCTAAGCAGGACGACGACTTGAAGCGGAAGAAGGCCTCTGGCGACGCACACAAACGAGCCGAGGACGAGAAGAAGTGGGAAAACCGATCTGCTGGAACGACATCGAGATCAACGGCGACGAATGGAGCAGCAAACGGCGTGCCTACCGGTCCGCGGTCCATGAGTGGCGCGGGTCCCAGAGACAGAAACGACCGAGACCGTCGAGACGGGCGATCCGGAGGCGGCAAGGGCGGCAAGGAGGGCAGCGCCAACAAGGCCAACAAGGCCAACGCTGAGAAGCGCTCCGCTGAGGAAATTGAAGCCGAGCTGCTCCGATCCCGATACCTAGGCCCCGAGGTGAACCAACACTCAAACTTCTCGGCGCAGAAGAAGCGGATGCGAACGACGGAGAAGAAGTTCAACTTTGACTGGGACGCTGGCGAGGACACGTCACGCGCCGACGACGGGGGCTACAGCGGCAGCGCGGGCGTCCGCGGCTTCTCGCTGGCCGGCGTCGGCGGCGAGTTCGACAGGGAGGCCGAGGAGCGGGCCATGAAGCGCGCCCGGTTGATTGAGCAGCGCGACCTCGAGCACGGCCGTGAGCGTGCCAAGGGCATCATGGAGGACTTTTACCGCGCACGGGACAAGGCGCGGGACCGCGCGGAGCGGACCGGGCTGGGCCGCCGGTGGAACGAGAAGCGGCTCGAGGAGATGCGCGAGCGCGACTGGCGCATCTTCAAGGAAGACTTTGGCATTTCCACCAAGGGCGGCACGCTGCCGAACCCGATGCGCAACTGGCAGGAGTCAGGTCTGCCGCCGCGTCTGCTGAGCATCATCCAGCAGGTTGGCTACGACGAGCCGACGCCGATCCAGCGCGCCGCGATCCCCATCGCGCTCGAGGCGCGGGACCTGATTGGCGTGGCCGTCACGGGCTCCGGCAAGACGGCCGCCTTCCTACTACCACTGCTCGTATACATCGCGGACCTGCCGCCGCTTACGGAGACTAACAAGAACGACGGGCCGTACGCGCTCATCCTCGCACCGACGCGCGAGCTGGTGCAGCAGATCGAGAAGGAGGCACGCAAGTTTGGCGAGCCGCTCGGGTTCCGGTGCGTGAGCATCGTGGGCGGGCACTCGCTGGAGGAGCAGGCGTACGCGCTACGCAACGGAGCCGAGATCATCGTGGCGACGCCGGGCCGACTGGTGGACTGCATCGAGCGGCGGCTGCTGGTGCTGTCGCAGTGCTGCTACGTCATCATGGACGAGGCGGACCGGATGATCGACATGGGCTTCGAGGAGCCCGTCAACAAGATCCTGGACGCGCTGCCCGTGTCCAACGAGAAGCCGGACTCGGACGAGGCCGAGGATGGGCGGCTGATGCGGCGGTACGTCGGCGACGAGCACGGGGGCACCGGCGGGCGCTACCGGCAGACCATGATGTTCACGGCGACGATGCCGCCGCTGGTGGAGCGCATCGCCAAGAAGTACCTGCGGCGGCCGGCCATGGCCGTCATCGGCAACGCCGGCGAGGCCGTCGAGACGGTGGAGCAGCAGGTCGAGTTCGTCGCCGGCGAGGACGCCCGCAAGAAGCGCCTGCAGCGCATCCTCGCGTCGGAGCAGTTCGCGCCGCCCATCATCGTCTTCGTCAACATCAAGCGCAACTGCGACGCCGTGGCCCGCGACGTCCGCGCCATGGGCTGGTCCGCCGTGCCCCTGCACGGCTCCAAGACGCAGGAGCAGCGCGAGGCGGCCCTCGCCGCCGTCCGCGCCGGCGAGACCCAGGTGCTCGTCGCCACCGACCTCGCCGGCCGCGGCATCGACGTCGCCGACGTCTCCCTCGTCGTCAACTTCAACATGGCCTCCAGCATCGAGGCCTACACCCACCGGATCGGCCGCACCGGTCGCGCCGGCAAGAGCGGCACCGCCATCACCTTCCTCGGTAACGAGGACGCCGACGTCATGTACGACCTCCGCCAGATGCTCGCCAAGAGCTCCCTCTCAAGGGTCCCGGAGGAGCTGAGGAAGCACGAGGCTGCGCAGACGAGGCCCGTCAAGGGCGGCGGCGTTGGCCGGGCGAGGGCGGAGCAGGAGAATGAGGGCGGCGGCGGCGGCGGCGGTGGTAGGGGAGGCAGAGGCCCCGCAGGAGGAGGGCGATGAGCGGCTCCGTTTTGCAGCCAGCGATGATTTTGGCTCGGAACTCAGGGCTCATGTCCGTCATCTGTTCGTGTATTGGCATATCGTACTCATCCGCTGTGTGTATGGGACACCAGAGTTCCGGCCGGTCATCCAGGATGTCATGCGACTGGCCCTGTGCCTCTGGGTGAGTCCGTTCAGACCGCGTTTCCTCGCCTCGGAGCCAGTTCCTCTCCGGCCTAGGTTGGTTGGGGTGAGAGATATACACTATACCCAGGCCTTGTCCGCGCTCGAGCGCGCAGTCCTTGGTCAACCCGGGCGTTTGTCTTGTAGCGATGGAGCGGTTCCTGTTCTTCTTGTAGCTTCCGCGGGAGCTTTGTTCCGAGGCCTTGCTTTCAAGCCTTGACCGCCCGCTGGAACAGATATTGTGCCATATGCGCCCTTACTATACCCTGCTATACCTAGGAATGACTCTTAATTCTTTTGATCAAGTTGCGTAGGAATGTGTCAGTCTTTTTATAGCTGCCAGCTTCTTCATAACGAACACACGATGGGTTCGATTTTTATCAAAACGAAGCAACGCCGTCATGCCCAAGATGGGGTGGTATCAGAGTTGGCCAGGCAGACAAAAGAAGCAGCATTCGTGCCTTTTGTCGTCCCCCCGCCCCCAAGTATGCGGTACCTGTTTCCCCCCTCCCCTGCTATGCTTGATTTACAGCGTTCTGCATGAATGTACTGCGCATTTCCAATGGTCTAAAAGGGGAGGGGCGATATCCGCCTACGGAACTGCTTGCCTTTAGACGAGGAGGGAAACAACACAGAAGCCTGTCCGATAAGGCTGAAAGGGTTTGCAGGGGTCTTGAAATTGAAGGGGAGCGTGATGTAGTGCTGAACTTGATCGTATTATCCTCCTCTCTAGGCTATTCAAATACTAATAGGTGCCCTAGGCTAACGCATATAATAATCTGCCATTGTCTTTAGCTTAGTACCTTCCCTTAGGATAGCTATCTCTTTATCTTGACTCGAGTTACATCATCGTTCTCGTCTTTGTGGTTGGCTTGCGGCCCTGTACCTGCGTCAGCTAAGCAATAGAATAATAAGTGAAGTCGAGCTGTGATACCCCATGCTATGCATGCGATCCCAGATCCTCTCTTTATGTGGCAGTTCAGCTTATGGCGCTCCTCCGTGAAGGCTTAGACTCAATAGCCTGCAACCATTGTGCCACAATGCCCTAGTTGCTCATGTGTTCCTCTCTGCCGTCTACGATAGTGACTGTAAGGGTTGTCGAGGAGAGTACGTCAGTTTAAGTATGTGCTAGCGTGTTCGTAGCGCATTCTTAAGGAATACAGATGGTGATAGAATTATCACTACTCCCTTACAGCCTATGTACTATAAGGTCGCCCCTAAATAGCTGCTTATTACATATTACATATGACCTCCTCCTCCCTACTACTCTTCCCTACACACCAGCTGCCTGAATGGTTGTTTCTTGGTTGACTGGGTTAGGTCGCTAGCATTGACTGTAGCCCTGGGCATCTGTTTGAGCACGTTTAGATCGATGCCCTGTGTATCCCTTCGCTCGGCCCATTTGTAAGTCATTTTCTGTGCCCGCTGCGCTATCCTCTGATGTTTGTTGCTGTCCCGTGTTGGGATGTCATGCCTGCGCAGGCGTCGCCACAGTAGGAATGCGACTGCCAAGGCCTCGTCGTACATTTTGATGTCGTCTCGGGCGTGTGAGGCGAAGACCCTCCTCATAGCTATAAAGTCCTTAGGCCAGTGACTTCGCATGATGTGGCTTAGGAACAGAAATTGCTCGTCATCCGGTTGAAAGCCGAGTGAATTCTGAGGGCCCATAAAGTAGCGAGTAAGTAGCTGAACGCTACCCCCGCCTTCGTCTTCGTCGCTGTCTCTATCAGCGTTGTCGTCGCTACCGCCCAGTTCCCAGCCTCATCTAGGCGGCGGCAATTTTCTATGGCTACCTCCTGTTTGTTGCACCGGCATATGCCTAGGCTATGTCGACAAACCTAGGGGCGCCTATGGAACTCGGTTCCATGGGCGGCGGCGAAGTCGGCATCGTTGCGCCTTATTTGGGTCAGCATATGCCAGGCATCGTCTTACAGTATGACTTACGAAAAGTCGGCCACCATGGCTCTGTGAACCTCAGTCAGCATATGCCCAGCATTGGTTGGTTTTAACGTACCGACGGCCCGCCGACTTCTCGTCAGCCTTGTTGTTGGCGCGGGAGAGGGCCTGGGTTATTGAATGTCAGCATATGCCGAGAACGTGCCAACAAAAGGACTTACGGCGGGCATGATGAATCTGTTGGATATGCTTCACCATATAAATATTCGTGTAAGTCAGGCTTGGCATATGCTGGGATCATGCGTACCTGGCCAGCACCCTGGGTGATGCTGATGACGGTGCCGCACTTGACACCCGACTCGTCGGGGAAGCCGCACCTTTGAGAATTAGCTGGGAGTATGCGCGGTATATGCGATGGGACTTACACTATCACATTGACCTTTGACAGTCGGATCGGATCGGCACTAGTATGTTTTCAGCGAATGCAAATGCTAGGGATGTGGCTAGAACTTACGCCGGCTCGTCGACAAAGTTGTCGTCGCGCCACTCCCAGACAACACTGTAACGGAGGATGGCGCGGATGGCGCCGCTATGAACCTAAGTTGCAGCTTGAATGATCCGGGTTGTTGGCAGTATAACCCCCCCCGTCTCCGTCTAGTGTCATAGGATGCCGGTTTGCCTTTGTCGCCTCTAGCAGTTTAATGTATTCCTGAATGCGTTTGATCTGTAATGCGAGATGGTCGAGAGTCAGCTTGTTGTTCTTGTTGTTGTTCTTGTTGTTGTTCTCGTTGTTGTTCTCGTTGTTGTTCTTATTGTTATTCTCGTTATTCTCGCTATTCTCGTTATTCTCGTTATTCTCGTTATTCTCGTTATTCACCGCCGCCGTCGTTAGACCACATATACGCGTGGATCATCTCGTTATTTGTAAAGTCTGGGTGCAAAGGTTTGCACGACGTCTAGTAGGGGCAGCTCCGGGTCGAGGTTTCGTGATTAGCCTTCTTCTCGTTCGGCACTCTCTTTAGAATAACGAGAACAACGAGAATAACGATGGCTCCGGCTTAGTTTTCTCCGCTACTCGACAAACATGGCTGACCAGACGTCGTCCATGACCCGGATCACCGGCAGTGTGGGCAGCCCTCTGGCGTGGGCTCCCGGCCGGCGTCGCCAGCTGCGTTCGTGCCAGGTCGCAAGCCAGATGCTAAGCTGGACGCTCGCGCTATGATGGGCTCGACCGCGGGGAACGGCATAGCCTACGCCGCGTGCTCTAGCATTGGCGTGTGAACGAGATTGTTCCAGGTCAACTCGGACCAGTGTCGGTTAGACGCCGCCAGCGACTTTTGTAGAATGCGGCATAGCGCCTCGTGGTTCTGTAGTGCCGCCTTGCACTCGGCTGAGGAGCGATAGAGAATGGAATTAAGACAAATGAGCAAGTCGCTCAAGAGAGAGTAGGAGGTATCACACAATCTTTTGCACCTTTCTGAATGTTCAACTGATGAATGGGAGAGATTGCTTTGAAGCTGATGATGCAGGAGGGAGGGGTCGTGGTGATGGAGGAGAGAACTGGCTACATAAACTGCAGCAAGTGCGGGAGGGGTTCTGTTTACAAACACTGATGCGAATCTGAGAATCAAACGAACACATCTGCCAGCCCAGCAGCTGTCAGGCAGCTGTCAAGCAAAACTTATCTACAGGTCGGCGTTTGCTGCTTGTCATTCTCCTCGCCGGTTTGTTGCAAACACTTCTTCTTGTTCTGCGCTGATTCTAGGACGAGATTTACAGCTTATTCTCCCAGTTCTTGGACCTTCAACCACTGATTACGCCTTTTGCCTTCTTCTCTGCTCTATACCTCCACCCCTCCCTCGCTCTTACTCCAGCTTGAGCTGCTCAAACTGCTGAATCGTCGCCTCAAAACTGGCCAGCTCCTGCTTAGCGTCCGCCAGCTTCTTCTCGTCCGCCTCGCGCACGGCCTCCGACGCCTTTTGCAGGTAGACCGGGTCGGCCAGGAGCTTCTCCTGGCGCTGGATGCTCTGCGTCGCCTTGTCGCGACGCTTCTGCGCCTTGCCGATCTCGGCGTCCATGTCGACACGGCCCTTGACGTGCAGGAAGACGGTCGCCGCCGTCGAGACGGGGTACGCGACGCAGCCCGCGGGACGGGGCGCGTCGGCCCCGATATTGTTGATCTTGTTGACGGCCTTTCCGGCCAGCGAGGTGATGGAGACGAGCTCATTGCTGCACGTCTCCTCGGCGGCCTTGGTGAAGGTTTGGATGATGACTAAAACGGCGGTTAGCTTGCGGGGGATTCAGGGCGCGGGGAAGCTTCTCTCAACATACCATCAGCATTCTCCTTGATGGCATATTCAGCCGTCAGCGAGCGAGCGGCCTTGACACAGTCCAGCACGAGTTCGTAGGCAGTCTCCGACTGAGGGTCGTCCAGAGCCGGGGTATAGACGGGATACTTGGCAATCATGATAGACTTGGTCTCATCACTCGGCCGGCGTGGCATTCTCTGCCACATCTCCTCGCTAATAAATGGCATGAAGGGGTGGATCATGGTAAGAGCCGCCTCGAGGGCTGTGTAGAGAGTCTGGATGGCCGACTCACGCTCCTCGGGCGTGCCGTCGCGGATGATGGACTTGGAGTTCTCAATGTAGACGTCACAGAGCTCGCTGTACCAGTACTTGTAGACGATGGCAGTCGACTTGGAGAATTCGCGGTCGGCAATGGCGACGTTGACCTCCTTGGCCGCCTGGTTCATCTTGTGCAGGATCCAGCGCTCGGCCAGCGTCTTACCAGGGACCGCACCCTGCTTTGACGGCACAAAGTCGGCCGGGAGGCTGCCGAGGACGTACTTGGTGGCCTGGAAGATCTTGTTGCAGAACTTTCGGTAGCCGTAGATGGAGCGGATCTCCAGGTTGATATCGCTGCCGCCTGTCGTGGCGTTGATCATGGTGAAGCGCAGAGCGTCGGCGCCGCACTGGGGGATGCCATCGGGGAAGGACGTCTTTTGGTACTTGGTCGCTCTTTCAACCTCGGTGGGATGCAGGTTACCGAGAGCCAGCTTGTCGTGCAGGGTCTGCAGCGGAATTCCAGAAATAACGTCGAGAGGGTCAATGACGTTGCCCAGACTCTTGGACATTTTGCGACCCTCCGAGTCACGGACCAAGCTGTGGCAAAAGACTTCCTCAAAGGGAATCTTGCCAGTCAGCTTCAAGCTCAGCATGATCATGCGGGCAATCCAGAAGAACAGAATATCCCAGCCGGTCTCCAGGACGCTGGTGGGGAAGAGCTTCTCCAGGTCGTGTGTCTGCTTGGGCCAGCCCAGAGTGCTGAATGGCCAGAGGCCAGAGGAGAACCAGGCTGCCGAGGTTAGCCGCTGCTTTTATTCGGTCAATGACGATAAAGAGACTTACTGTCAAGAACATCCTCATCCTGCTCGAGTGTGAACTTCTTGCCCGGGAGCTTAGCCTTGGCCTTGGCTTCAGCCTCCTCCTGGGTGCGGCCCGAGAACCAGAGCTCCTCCTCGGGCAGGTCCGAGCCGCCCTCGATCTTGGCAAAGTAGACTGGACATCGGTGTCCCCACCACAGCTGTCTCGAGATGCACCAGTCGTTGATATCCTCCATCCAGCGGTAGTAAGCCTTCTCCGCGCTCTCGGGCCGGATCTTGATCTCGCCATTCTTGACAACTTTGACGGCCTCGGCGGCCATGTCCTTCATCTTGACCCACCACTGGGGCTTCATGATCGGCTCAATGACATCCTTGGACTTGCTGCACATAGGGACCTTCATCGCGTTGTCCTTCTTGTCGACGTACAGGCCCTTCTCCTTGAGCGCATCCTGAATGCTGTAGCGGACATCGAAGCGCTTCTGGCCCTTGTACGGACCGGCATTTTCATTCATTAGGCCGTCGTCGTTGAGAATGTTGATGAATTCGAGGTTGTGGCGCTGTCCGAGGGTGAAATCGTTGGGATCGTGGGCGGGAGTGAGCTTGACGGCACCGGTACCAAAGTCCATCTCGACGTACTCATCAGCGATGATGGGCAGTTTGCGGCCGGGGATGAAGGGGTGAATGGCGTTCTTGCCAACAAGATGAGTGTAGCGGGCGTCCTTGGGGTGGACAGCGATGCCAGTATCACCCAGCATGGTCTCGATACGGGTAGTGGCGACCTCGACGGTCTCGTCAGAGCCCTCGATGGGATATTTGAAGTGAACAATGACACCAAACTCAACCTTCTTATCGTATCCGGGAACTTCAAGCAGCGTGCGACCAGTCAGCTCCTTGTTGTCAACTTCCAAATTGGACAGCGCAGTGTTGAGTCTTGTGCACCAGTTGACGAGTCTGTTGGCTCTGTAAATAATGCCCTCTTCGTGGAAACGAACAAAGGTCTCCATGACTGCAGCGTAGCGGCTTTCGTCCATGGTGAAGGCCTCACGGGACCAGTCAAAGGAGCCGCCGAGTCGGGTCAGCGCCTTGTTGATGCGTTGATGATAGTCCTCCTTCCACTCCCAGACGGTCTCGACGAACTTTTCTCGGCCAAGATCGTGGCGGGTCTGCTGCTTGCGGCGCCACAGCATGTTCTCGACAACGGACTGTGTAGAGATGCCAGCATGGTCGGTGCCAGGAAGCCACAGCGTCGTCTTGCCGTGCATGCGGGACCATCGAATCATCATGTCTTGCAGCGAGTCGGTCAGGGCATGACCCATATGCAGAGCTCCGGTAACGTTGGGGGGAGGGTGGACAATGACGAAGCTGCCCTCGTCCTTGACATCGCCGTTGGGCTTGAACTCGGGCTTGAAGAAGCCCTCCTTCTCCCACCAGGTGTACCACGCCGACTCGACGGCAATAGGGTCGTATGCCTTGAAGTTCGGGTCCTCGAACGATCGGATGCGCTTCTTCTCGCCTGGTGGTGTGTCTTCAACGTAAGGAGGAACCTCGGGCTCGTCCGCCTTTTCCTTCTTGGCCTTCTTCGCTTTATTGGCGGCAGCATTGGCGGCTTGGACAGCGGCCTTGGCCTTTTTCGCTTCGAGCTTGGCAGCCTTTTCGGCCTTTTGGCGTTCCTTTTCTACTATCAAGGTTGTTAGATCAATATTCGGGGTCGAATTGGGCAGCATTGCAACATACACTCCTTCTCAGTCTTAACTTTGGGTGCCTCAGCGCCGGCGGGCGCGTCAGCGGAAGGGGCTTGCGCCGGGATGGAAGCACCCTCAGCTGCAACGGAATACGCCTGTTAGCAAGCGCGGTGGAAGGCTCGGGCTAGACGTAGCATACCGATATTGGGGCGTCCAGCGTTGGTAGCCATTATTGCACGTGTGGTAGTCAACGGTCGTCGTGGGGAAACGGATCGCACGCGAAGTGCTGCTCGAACAGCGAGTCTAAACGTCGTCCTGGATGGTTATGTTGAAGCCCGCAATAACTTGGGCTCCAAACTCCGCGCGTTGATATAACCCAGGTGAATTTGCGTCTGACTCAAGAATGAGCCTGAGGGTGCGGTTTCGCTGTTTGAGATTCACAAATTTGAGTCACCGCTAAGGATTGGCTTGGTCTGAGGTGGGATGAGGGGAGGGGCAATCTGTGTGGCTAGGTGGCTAGAGCTTGCGCCACATTTATGCGCCACACGAGTCCATGGGGAAAGCTGGACAAGCAGAATGACTGGATTTGCAGCTTCCTCCCGATTTTCGGCCAATCGGCGGGATTGGGAAAACCACGACGAAACTGTGACTCTTGGCATCCAGAGATGATGCATCGGGTCATCTACCGGCGCAGCCGTATGTGGCTGTCGCGGTGCCCCCTGCCCAGGAGACAGTTGTCAAGTGAAACGAAAACGAAAACAGACCAAGTCCAGTTTACATATGCTCTTGGAAACACCTCTAGAGTAAATACAGCGACCAGTAGCTCATCAATGGAGGCCCTTAATAATTATGAGAAATTTGCTGACATTTTCAGGATGCCATCTCGTCCATGATGGATGACATTGCCTCCAAGTCCTTGTCAGCAAACTCTACCGGCCACGACACCGCCGTCGTGCTCGCCACGCCGGAATTCGCCAAGCACTTCGAGGACATTGACTTCATGGGCTGCATAGCCTCCCTCCTCGCCGGCCAGAGCCGGCCGAAGCAGTTCCATCTCCTGTGCGGCGTCGTGGACGGCATCGCGCCGCCGCTCGGCCGGTCGTACCACCACGCGTCCTCGCCCGGCATCTCCGTGCTGCGCGGCCACCTCGACCACATGCTGCCGAACCTGTGGCGGGACTGCTCGCAGGTGCAGCCGCCGCCGTCGCCCGAGGACAAGGACGCCGTGTCCGCGGTTACCTTTTCGCTCGGCGCCGCCGCGCGCCTGACGCTGCCCATGGCCCGGACCACCTTCCAGAACAGCCGGCCTTCGACGCTCCTCTCCGCCGGCTTCGAGCTGCACGAGGACGGCACCGCGCTCGGCTGGCCGCTAGAGCAGCGGTACGCGGAGGAGGTGGTCATCTCGGACGGCGGCGAGCTGCCGCGGCGCATCGGCGACCTCGGGCTGTGGGCGCCGCTGGTGCCGGTGACGCCGCCGCGGCTGGTGGCGGCCAGCCTCGGCAACATCGTGCGCGGCGTCGAGGTCGACGGCCACGCGATCCCGGCGTCCACCGAGCTCGAGGACGCCGTCAACGCCTACTACGGCAAGCGCGGCAGCAGCGCACCCGCCGGCATCTGGGCGCTCGTCACGCCCAGGAGCGACGCGGCCGACGCGCCGGCCTCTTGGCTCAACGGCAGCCCGACGCCGCTCTCCGTCGACACGAGCGAGTCCAGCATGCAAGACCTGGTCACCAAGACGGCAAGGTACCTGCACAGCTCGCACCGGCGCGGCGCAAAGCTGCTCCAAGTCTGTAAGTCCTCGACATTCAGGCACCCTCCTCCCCCAACTCCCCCCAACTCCCCACGCACGAACTAACACAGCTCATCAGTGAGCGGCGGCGGCGGTTGGGGTGCCAAGAAGGGCCTGCTCTCCCTCGACCCCCAGCGGACGCACTTTTCCCTCTCAGAGGAGGAGGAGATGCGCCGCTTCGCGCAGTCCATCAACGGCTCGACCTTTGCGCCGACCGGTTGCACCATCCAGTTCCTCATGGCGCTCGACGACGTGCCGCCCATGCCCGAGTACGCGCCCCCGAGCATCGTGTTTGGCGTCCCCGGCACGCACCCGGAGCCGTCGTCGCCCGCTGCCCGCCCGGAGAAGCCCTTCATGGGCGGTCATTTTGGCGCGCTGTCGAGCAAAGGCATCTTCGTCGCGGCGCCGGGCGGCGGGGAGGGCGAGGGTGCGGAGCAGCTTCCGGATGAGAGGAAGCTGTCGGTGCCCAACTCGCGTCTCTTCGTCGCCGAGGGCGTCGACGAGCAGATGAAGGGCGTCGGCAAGATGCCGACCTTTGCCGAGGCTGGTCTCATGGCGCTGCTGTTGTAGGGACGGGAGGCTGAGTACGTGTACTATATATATTGTACGATGAATCTACGTGTGTGATATTATACATCAGTGTCTAAAAGCCATTGTCTGCACGACGGATACGTTGCTAATGGATACACTTTATTAAGTTAGATACACTGTTGCAGCAGCAAAAGGGTGGCACCACTGATAGCTGGTGGCTTATTTTGGGTCTTATCTCGACAGATACACTGTCTTATAACTAGTTAGGTAGCCAGCTCTAATAAAAGGCAGTACAATCTTGATTAGCCTATACCTCCTCGTATTATAGCCCTATTACCTATACTATATGAAAGTGATAGGGCTTATTACCCATTGTAAATCAGGCCGCGGTTCAGGAGCACCTTCGTCAGCAGATCCGACAACCACGGCTCAAAGACCCATTCGCCTAACTTCGCCTGCAGACGGTATATGCCGAGCATAGTGCTAATCCCCCCGGTCAGTGTATCCCGTCGAGTATGTGCTACAATAAGAATACGTTAGCTAAAGGTTCCCCACGTAGGGGTTAAAAATAAGCCAAGGCATATTAATACACTCGGTGCAATGTAAATGGAGAAAGGGCAAAGGGGAAAGTGGAAAGGCACACTTACAATCTCGGTGCCCTGGTCTACGACAAACATGACTGACCAGACATTGTCCATGACCTGGATCACCGGCAGTGTGATCAGCCGAGGCGTGAGCTTCCAGCCAGCGTCGCCAACGCCCGCATGCGCTCGTGCCACGCCGCAAGCCAGATGCCAAGCTGGACGCTCGCGCAATCCGGCAGGCTTGCTTGACCTAGTCTTGGTAAACGTTGGCCTCGTTAACTCGCGCGCGTTTATGAGGGCTTAGGGGGGGGGGGGGCATTTCAGGCTCCATGGCTGCGACGTCGTTGACCCAGGCCTGGACGACAAAGCGTTCCATATCAGCTTGTTGCTCCGGCTCCTTCTGGCATTTATCTTCTTCGTCTTCTTTATCTTTTTTATCTTCTTCATCTTCTTTATCTTCTTCGTCTTTTTTGTCTTCTTTATATTCTTCGTCCTCTTTATCTTCCTCGTGTGTTGAAAAAAAAACACGTCGTATTTTGTATTATAAGATAATGGATGATGGATGTTGTATTATGAGATGATGGATAATGGATGATGGATGTTGTATTATGAGATGATGGATAATGGAAGATGGAAGATGGAAGATGGAAGATGGAGGATGGAGGGTCGTTTGTTGCCAGCTGGCAAGTTATCACGTGCTGCTCTAGGTTTTCACCACGTCCGGCAGGTGCAGCTCCGGGTCTAGGCTTCGTGATTAAGCCTTTTTCTAGTGTTGGAGTGGACGCGTTCGAGGCCGCCTCTCTGGATCGGGTGAGGTGGTAACGAGTTGTTGCTGCCAGGTCTCGAGCCAAACGGCACAACCAGGTTTTTATAGCAGCGCCTGAGACAGAATACGCCACGACGTGTTAAGGAGGTAGTTTACATGCGAACCTCGGCAGAAACGTAATGTGCCTTATACCAAACCATGTACAAGGCGGTTGCGGAGGGTTGCAAAGGCTGTTGGTTGGTTATCGTATCATTGGTGGTATATTGGAGAGCTGTGCAGGCGCCTTCAGGGCCTCGATTATCCGAAATGTGCCTTGCGCACATCTAAATGTGGCCAGCTTTGTCTGAGCAACTTCGCCCTGTCAAACTGCATTATATTTTTCTACTTTTACATTGCTACCCAACGTTTCTCAATATAACGCTTGTTGCCTCGCCCACCTCGTTCAACCATGTCACTTTTACTAACGTAAACTATATAGCCTGCCGGCGTTTATTCTAGGTCCATCTCTGCCTGAATTTGTATACCTAGCATTCGTCAATTAGTTTCAGCAGCCTACAAAGGCTCCTTTATCAACTCACTCCATAGTCTGTTCG
The DNA here is from genome assembly GCA_025583755.1 of Cordyceps tenuipes. NCBI lineage: Eukaryota > Fungi > Ascomycota > Sordariomycetes > Hypocreales > Cordycipitaceae > Cordyceps > Cordyceps tenuipes. Next base: position 164,627 of record JANZYN010000030.1, read on the forward strand.
CAGAGGCAGAAATGATGTTGGCTTTCGACAGCAGCTTCTCCTCGTACTTGGCAATGTCCAGACCCTTGACTCGGACCTTGCTAGGATTCGCCTTACATGCAACGTCAGCAACCACACGCGCCACACAAGCAGCGCAGACGAACCTGCTTCAAGATGGGGACCAGCTCTTTCGGGTCGGCATTGGCGATGGTGCCGACGGTGCGGAATCCATTTTCCCAGAATACACGCCTGCCTTGTGCGTTAGTGTCTTGCAACTTGCGGTTCAAAATGGAGGGCATCGTACGCCGTGCGGCTTTTGATAAAGGGTATCTTTGCGAGACTGAGTAGCTCAGTGCGGGCGCCTGCCAAGAGGCGATCCGAAAAGTGGTCGAGGGCGGCCGCCATGAGGCTGCCAGATATTAGCACAATCGGACACAAGGTAACTGATAGCTTGCTGCGTACCCCCAGTCCATGTGCTGGCAGAATTTAATCACTCCAGCAGCGAAGCCGTGGCAAGTCTGCGAGAGGGTTTGCACGGCGCCTCGCGGGGAGTCGTACTTTCGCGCGACCACGTGGATCGGCACCTCGTTGCATAGATCACGCAGCTGAAGCGCCAGATAGAACCTCTTGTACACGCGAGACAGCTCCTTTGCTTCCGGTGTGTTTTCAGGCACCGGGACGCCTTGCGCGCTGCACAGCGTTAGCATCTGCAGCTTCCTTGACCGATGACATCAACATACAACTGGAGAATAGCAGTCGGCTTGATACCTAGGAACCGTAACACGCGTAACCCGCTCTCGTCGAGCTGCTGCAGTTCGTTCCGGAACACCTGCCAGTTAATCGTGACACCCAGATCCTGCACCGGGGTGAAGACGTAGAGTATGTGCAGCTCGCCGTCCATGACAAAGGCCCGCAGCGCCTTGACAAGCTCGCGGTGCACAAAGATGCCGTCATCCGGGTCAATGGCAGAAGCCACGATGGCTCCGCCCAGCCGTGTCGGCGCATAGTTGCCAAAGGCGTCGGCCTCGATGAGCTCGAGGCCCTCCAGATCCCTCAAGCTGGCCTTGAGATCGTCATCGACCCGCGCCATGTCCTGGGTAAGCGCCAAGAGAGATTTTGCAAAGTAGAAGCGAATAGAGTCGTAGCTCGTAGCCAGGTGTACAGCAATTACTTCCAACACAGCACTTGGACGGTCAGAGCGGAAGCGTAGGGGTTCCAGGCAGAGCACTCACCGTTGAACGCGCCGGTTTTCCGACGTGAGACAGCTGGTAACCTTGGGCAGCTCTGCCTTGATCAGCTGCACAACAGGCTCCAGGTCGGCCTCGCGGCAGCACAGATAGGTCTCACCAACAGGTGACTTGCCTTGGCGACCGGCACGCCCACGCATCTGCCTCAGCATTGCTGGCCCTACAAAGTCACGGCCCATTCTGGCACTGTGCAATATGACACGGCGAGCCGGACTGCGGAATTTAGCGGATATGAGGATCAAAGGAGTCTCTTTCTCTTACAGGTTGATGCCGGCAGCGAGGCTACATGTGGCAACGCAGACTAGCAGGGTCCCAGAATCGTATGCGGCGGCAATTAGATCTCGTTCTTCGGCGGTTATGCCGGCCTTTTCAATTAGCATCGCTAAAGCGCAGGGTTGGGACAGAACTGACATCTAAAAGTACGTTAGCCAGGAAAGACGAGATGTCAGAGGAATATGCGTACGATGAAATGCAACACCAAACAACACCGTCTCCTCCAATACGTGATCGAGGCCGGTCGGCAAGCTTCGCAACTCATCTAGCAAGTCAATTCGTTTTTCTAGTATCGTTTCGTGCAGTTCGGAAATGTCCGGCATCACCCGGCTGATGCACCGCGCCACAGACTCCGTTGTGCTGCGACTACCCGCAAATACGAGGACGCCGTAGCCAGCAGACGCAGTTTCGTGGGCAAGCGTGACGACGGCATTCAGCACGGGATCTGACAGCTCTTTATGCAAAGAAGGACCAATCATACGAACGGCATCCACCTTGCCACTCTTGAGTTGGTCAGCGTTGTCGGGCAGGCAGCGAGGATCATCAGCGGCAAAGACGGCGCCGTTGCAGACGAGATGCTCTTCGATCGGAACGGGTCGGTACCGCGTCTCGAAGGAGTGGGCGTTGAGCCATTTGGCCATGAGATCCATGTTCTATCTGGTATTAGTGAGTCGCAGGATACCAAGAGACCGTCGTCTTACGGGAATGGTGGCACTCATGCCGACGATTTGAACAGTATGCTCCAAGCTCAGCAGTTTCGTGCCAATGAGCTCCAATGTGTAGCCTCGGTGCTCGTCGTCAATCATGTGCAGTTCGTCCAACACGACCGCCTGGAGCTTTGATACCGAGCAGTCCTCGATGGCTGCGTTGATAAGCATATTGGCCTAGTTCCCGATGAGCCTTGTTCTGCGCCATCATCACGTCATCGTCCACAGCTCGTACCTTTTCCAGCGTGCAGACGCCAATGTCAAAGTCGTCCCACGTAGCGCGGACTTTGCCGCCGCCAAAGAATCCAACCACGCGCAAGCCATCCGGGCTCGGCCTCGTGTTGAACGGCGCGTAGATATCTGCCTCCGCGGGCGACGGATGCTTTAGGCCCTCTACAACCCTGCGCAGCCAACGCACCTTTTCCTGGACGAGAGCCACGTAAGGGAGCACCAGCAAGGCCTTGGACTCGCGCTGGTGGAGGATGCGCTTCAGCATGAGCACTTGCCGCGAACCAGAATCAATCAGCGAGGCGTTTCAAGCCCCCGGGGGGGGCGATTATGGGCAGAATTGATGCTTACAGTCGGCGACCAGGGATTTACCACCACCAGTCGGCGCGCAGTAAACCAGGTTGCGCTCGCCGGAGAGCAGACCAGGCCCCTTGAGGCAGTTGCGCTGCCAGGGGTATATGTGGTTGATTCCGAGCGCCGCAAAGTTGGCCACCAGCCGCGCGGGCAGGTCGTACACGGCGTGCGAGAGGTGCAGCTCCGGGTCGAGCGACGACGACGGCGTCGCGGCGATCCTGTGACGCTGCGTGTACTCTCCATCGCCCGACGACGACGACGGTCCGAGGGCGGTGATGCGGCTCGGCGTCAGCTTGGGCGCGGCGTTGGGCAGGGCGACGACGGGGCGGCGCTTCAGGAGGAAGGGTGGCGGCTTGGCCGATGTCGAGTCCGGGCCGGCGGCGGCATGGCTACTCGTGGCGGCAGACCAGGTGCGTTTTTGGCCGGCTATGGGATCGGTGTGGGCGGCGTCTTGGGCGAGCTGGAGCGATGTCGTGTGCAGCAGGCCATTCATGCGCTGCATCGCGTCCCGGGAGAGGAGAGGAAGAAAGCGCGTTTTCCGAACAACCAGGCTGCGATGTTTTATCGAGCTTGGTGATTTTAGCAAGGAGATTCCAAAGACGTGCCGTCCATCTGGCAACGCTGCAATGCGGATATGTAACGGCCGAGGTGGGACGCGGTTAGTTACTCCCTTGTCGTTGTGAGGACGCGTTCCCTTTACGCGACGGATGAACGGGAGGCAGTCGCGATATCACGTGCAATCGCTGTTTGCTGCACAACTACCTAGGCAAGGATTTGCAGTAATGGAATGCCTTTGGTTATTTGGTCTTGGTCGATCGATTCTTTTGCGTCTTTTTCTCATTCGGTTTCTTTTTTCATAACTATTGCTGTGGTGGGTAGACGTACAGCTGGTGAGAGCGTGTTATGCGGGGACAATTGTATATAATCCAAAATACAGCAAAACAAGATAGTGTGACAGCAGCACAGTTTACGAGCGCGCCCAGACCATACAGATGGCCATGTGCAAATGTAAAGCAATACGAATGCCCACATTGATTTTTTTTGGGGGGTGGTTGGGGATATATTGCTATTTGCTCGATTTTAGTTCACTATAGGGTAAGTTGAGGTTAAATCAGAGTGTTCCTGTTTAAGGTACGCCACGTATTGGGACTGTGTACCTGGTGTGTGCCCAGGACCTTCTTATCTACGGCGAAAAACAAAGAGCCAGGACACGAGAATCAAGACGCAAAGGAACCTCGAGGAAAGATGACGAGTGACGGGTTGCTTCGTTTTGAAGGCTCTGGAACCCCATCGTGTTCGTTTGTGGAGAAGCCATGTTTGAAGGACTTCGGCCTTATTCTTCACTAACTACATCTGTATTTCGCCAAGCCACCAGAAAAGGGATGTACAAGAAAGAGGTGGGTCTTCCACGACAAGGATGACATGACGACGCGATGAGGTTGTGCCTGATGACGCATACGTTGTTCTTTTGCACGGCGATATTCCAACGCTGTCTGTCAATTTGCCAACGACACGCTCTCGCAGGATCGCCACGAGCGCGACGGGCTGCTCTGCAAGAAAGCCCTGACGCGGTATCACGTGCACCGCTTCCATGTGGCTAAGCCAGTTGTGGCTTACACAAGGCGGCTGGTGCGAGTTATGCAGCAAGGATTCACCAGGGCGCATAAAAAAAAGGTACAAGGAACACGTATCGGCCAGCCCCCCCCCCTTCCCTCGTCTCTGCTGCAGCTCATCACAAAGGAAAAAAGTGAGTGCCTGACAGGCATATCTGGCATTCGGCAAGGGCAGGCAGCCACTGACTCCGATTTACAGGCATTGGATCCAGGCCCAGGGCCCCACGCCTGCAGTCGACTTTGTCTGGGAGGAAACGGGGCCACGTCTCCCTCGTCCTAGGCTGGGGAACGTGGTTAATGCAGATGTTTATCTGCATTAATAACCACCATGAAAAAAAAGACAAAACGCCGTCGCATGTCATTTTTTCTGCTTCTTCTTCAATATCCCACTTTCTATCGTTGCATAGCTCTGCCCTCCACAGAACCGGTGACGGCGCCAGGAATTAGGTGCCGCCATCGTCATGGTGGTCGTCGTGTGGTGTGCCTGACGTGGCTCGAGCTGCCGCTAGGTAATACACGGTACTTCAGATGGAACGCGCCGTGTGACACAATGACAACCCGTGCGACTCGGAGACAGGAGATGCCCTGCAGCCGAATCATTATGCCTTTGTTTCCTACGGATAAGCCAAGGGGGAAGAGGAGGCCCGAACGAAACGGTTGCCGCTCAAGGTGCTTACTCCCAGTGTAGTTGGCGAGACTGATCGATATGTGATGTCGTCGTGTGCTGTGCATGGAGTAATTGAATCAGCAGAATAGTAGGGCGACATTCAATGTGTATCTCGCTACTTGATAGAGTTTCCGACCACGACAAGGCTCCGACTGAGGTAAGACTGTGCTGTCTGTTACGTTAGGCGGGCTGAGGCAGTGAAGCATGCTTGGCTAAAAACTCCCCGCCAAGTTGGTGAGAGAAGCTGGTATCAAGGCAGTAGATAGGATAAAAATAGTGATAAATATGTAGATGCCCGGTATGCTACAAAGCCTGCTGTACCAAGATGAGAAGGAGGAGTAAACATACCGGCGTGCTAGTTAACTAAGTACCTAGGTGCCTTGTGTTAGGGCAGGCCGGGTGGGTGGTGGAAATCGAAACTGCTGGGCAGCGCCTGGTCGGCCACATGTGCGCATCTTATTTATATTAATAGAGCATATCGACGTCCCCGAGAAATGGCACGGTTGATAAGTTTCGAATGGGGGAGAATTCTTTGTTTTTCGGAAGCGGTGGGAGAAGAAGCCGGGGCGCACTGATGAGCTAGGAAAGCCTCCCCCTCCCCCTCCGGCAATTCTTCACGACCCCTGCAAACCCTTTATCATTAAAGCTTATGGGACGGGCCTCTGTATTTTTTATTTCTTCTGTTTTCTTCTAATAAACTTCAGCAGTTCCGCAGGCGGAAATCGGCTCCCCCCCCGCCCTCCCTTCTTAGACTATTAGAAATGCGCAGAACATTTATGCAGAACACTGTAAATCAAGTCTAGAAGGGGGAGGAAACAGGTACCGTATGCTGGCGCCTGGGGGGAGAGAAGGACAAAAAGGCACGACAATTGCTCTCCTTTTTTGCCTGTCTCAGCCTGGCCAACTCTGATACCGCCCTATCTTGGGCATGACGAGCGGGCGGGCGGGCGGACGGGAGCGCAGGCTGACCGACTGCGCATCCAATAAGTTGGCGGGCCAAAGAAGAAAAAAAAACAAAAAACAAAATCGCGGGTGCGGCTGATAAAAGAAAAGCCAGAATCATCCCATATATTTCGTTGCAAGTTGCTTGACAAAAAATCACGAGCGACCAAGACTTGCGAATGAGCGCTTGATTGCTATGAGGTTGGCTCAAGAATGCGACAACGGGGCACGATTACCGACCGAATCGTAGTCCTTTTGCGGGCCGGAGGGGGCGCGGGCGAGGAGGAGGGGGGAGGGGGCGTATCCCATCATGAGACAACAACGCACGCTTGTAGGTAATAATAACAAGGCACAACACACGAACCTCTACATATTCCCTTTCTCTTATGGTTAGTAGGAGCCAGTCGTAGCCAAGCAACGTGGTTGGTGGTTGGATAAGGTAGTTAGTGTTAGTACCTTATGTACTCTACCACCTACATAAGGTTTCTAGGCTACCTACCTAGTACGAGTAGGTAGGTAAGTAGGTACCTACTAAGGTAGGCAGCCTGCCTGCACTCTACCAACACACCCCCATTCCTCATGCCCACCCCAGTCCCGGCCAGGATTTTTAATTTACAGGGCGTTTGGCGCGCTCTTGCTGCTGCCTTCGATAAACAACTTGCAGCGAATTGGGCTCACCAGTCTTCCTCAGGCACGCCCTACCTCGTCCTCGTTGGCGATGCCCTCGCTCACTCGTTTCTTGTGCAAATCAACATCTGCAGTATATGTAAAGGCGCAAAACCCCCCACAGCGCTCGTTCCAGTCCCCGCCCTTTTCTTCTTCTTTGCATAATAAATGCCATTTCCCTCCCGGCGCCTTTTTTTTTTATTAAACATGTGGTTTCTGGGTGGGCGGGTCTTGCTTGTTTCTCGCCCAAGAAGAAAACTCCTCCTATTCAAACGCCTCGGCCTGGCTGGCGCCAACTTTACCAAGGCCCCCCCCCCCCCCCACGCTCAACTTCTCTTCCTCTTCTTCTTCTTCTCCTTGACGAGAATCTACTACATTTTAATGCATAGAATAATGGCAAGAAAAAAAAAAACAGGGCGACCAGATGACCGTTTGGGAAAGTTTATATGCCGTGGGCCCGCCAGGCCCCCAGGTTCGAGTGTCACTGCCCGCCCGCAACGTTTTTTATCATGATAATGAGCGCCTTGCAACCCAACCCCCCTGCCAGGACAACAGCCCAGCTAGCTACTCGGACGAGCCCATGTTCTGTATTTAGCCCATCCTGGAGCTTGTTCCTTGGACTTGCATGTTACCTGACCTTCACCCGTCGCCGCCACCCCAACTCGTAAGCGTCATGCTTTCGGCGCGCAATACGAACCACTACATGGGCAAACTAGGCACTTGCCCTCTGCGTAGGCTTTGACGCCTCCCGGAAATTGACATGGTGTAACCTCGCATGCAGCTGTTTGTGTGAGCAGGATGACGAGGCGCAGGGGCAGGAGAAGCGCAGGGGCAGGAGAAGCGCAGCAGGGCATTGCATAGGCAGGACGCGAGTGTGTGTGCTGCCAGTCGCTCACGGCAGGATGGGCGCTGTGCGCCTCGCCGTGTTTAGAATCAACTAATGAGTAGAGGGGGGAGCGCATGATTGCCTGGGGTTGGGGGCCGTGGCCAACGAGATTGTTGGCACGCACGCAGGCAGAGGAAAAGGTAAAATATATCGAATGGGAATCATGACATGCATTTTTGTCGCTCGCTAGGTTGATCCACACTCGCGAAGCACAGGTACCAAGTCGTACCCGCGCTCAAGTCTAGTGACCTAGTATGCAAAGAGCTTGATAACTAAAGTTGAGGTGGTATCGTCAGGACGTTTTCAGGCTAGGAACTATTATACAGTGTCAGCACGATATAGAAGGTAGGAAAGGAAGAATAATAATACCCCAATATATGACAGGCTGCGGCCTATAAGCCTATCCTGAAGAGTCGCCGACTCGGCTGCATCACGTCAAGATAAGTTGTTCGGGGTGGATACAAGACTATTCAATCTGCTGGTCTGTGTGACAGACAGAGGGGGATAGGACGAGAGATGGATGGAGGCGGTAATAAGGTGGTGAGGTGAAGTGGTGAAGTGGTGAAGTGGTGAAGTGGTGAAGTGGTCAGTGGTAAAGTGGTGACTGGGGGAGGCAGGCGAGGCAACCAAAAGCTGATGGTACCTGTTTTTTCAAAGTGCAGAGGCAAACACATGTAACAGAGACTGTTGGGTGGTCATCTGCCAACTACGACGGAGACTGAAATTGAGTGTGGATGAAAAAGGGCAGATATATGAAAAGTCAATATTATTAGCAGCGAGCAAGGATGTTAGGGATGGAATGGATGGAGCGATGGAGCGAATGAATTGACTGAGAAGCAGATATGGGTGGATGGGCGGTTGAGATGAAGGCGAGGGCAGTCATCGATCGACTTGAAGTATCGACCGGACAGCGGAAATGACGAGCAAGAGAGAAGCAAAGAGCAGCGACAAAGGCGTCGCGTTGCAGCAGCGCAGAGGTTGCCTGGTGGTCGGTCAGCCAGCTCGTTTCTGTTCCTTTTCCTTTTCCTTCCTTTCTTCCTTGCGATCCCTCTTTCATTCAACTTGTGTCTGACCAGCGGGACCGGTGGGTCCTCATGAGCAGCACTTGGGCTCAAGGGTGCATCAAGTCGATATAAAGTTTCTGCTATCTAGGATCGACAGGGAATAGGCGACAGATGCACCGACTGCGGTGACGACAACGTTAGTGGATACTTGAGCTGTACCTGGGGGCATGGCAAGGTTTCCCAATTGGTTTGGTCCGCCACCCCCCCCCCCATGACATGGGTCAGAGATATTTTATAGCGACCATTTACAGGGGGTCATGCGCCTGTATCTGGATGCAGAAAGCGGCAAGGGCACACCGCGACTGGCGCGAGCTGGTGTGGTCATGTCGAGTGTCTTTTTGATCCGCATTTACGTTTTCTTTCCGTACTAGAAATACCTCGTGTCGAGCACACGGCTGATTCTCCGAGCGGTGGCGAGTGAGTGTATGCAGCACCGATGGACAAGGCAAGGCGAGGCAGGGCAGGGCAGGGCTAGGCGACAGGGCAGGGTCGGACGGAATTGTCATCGACCAAGGTAGGAAGTAGGCAGGTAGATACGTACATACCTAGTGCAAGGCACCAAGTCATGGTACTGGTAATAAGGAATAACTAGGTAGTTAGGGCGGGCAATTTGTTGATTGAAGCGTCGAGGCCAAGCCCGAGCAAGGCAAGGCGAGGCGTGTGCTGCGCCAGCTGTTGTTGGGGTAGCCATCAGCTGGTTACCGTCTGTTCCGGCGCGTGCTGGAACCGAGCCGAGCAGAGTAGAGCAGAGCATATATGAATATATGAATATATACATATGTATATATATATAGTTACCTGATGGGAAAAATGATAGGGCAAGACAGGACAAAAGGTAAAGGCTCAGGATGACCAAAGGAGGGTCTGCGCGACGTTGCTGGTAATAGGTAAGGTATGGGACGTCGGGTACTTGCCACTTGGCTTGGTACAAGCAGGAGCCAACAAGTACCACCACATACTGCCTTTTACTCTGGCAACTGGGAACTACCTAGTAGTTAGTAGTTAGTTAGTTAACAAACTACCTATGTCGGTACTAGAAGGAAACGCACTAACCTAAAATGTCGGCACACGCCACCGACACACCACAGCACACACCACCCGCACCACACACCCGCGCCGAGAAGCAGCCAGGAAGTACATACCTCTAACAACTACTCTCTACCACTACGAACACCACTACTACAGGTACCTAGCAGTTAGGTTAGTACCTAGGCCAATGCCAGCGCCAGCGCCAAGTGCAGGGGATCAACTCACATCCACGCCTTCTTCCACTCGTCCACACCTTTTCTTCTCTTCCCTGAACCATCCTCATCCTCCATCGTCATATTCTTTCCCTGCAACCACACTTTGCAACCTTTCCTAATCGCTTGGTTCCCCTCCAGCTACCCTATTACCCTCTCGTTCTCACACTCTCCTACTCAAATCCCCCAAATCGCTATCCATACCTCGCGTCTTGCTCGCTCTCGACGCCCTCCTCGTGCTTGGTACCTGGGGCATGCCATTCACACGACATCTGCCTCATCTCCTCGCGCCTCGACGCTGAATGACTGGTGCCACCATGGCCCAGCAAAGTGTGAGTTTCTTCCCCGTCAGCAAGATCATTTTTTTGCCATTTTCGCCCGCCATATATTCCCCGTCTTTGCTTCCACCCTTGACCGGCCCAATCGCCCTCTTATACCGCGTCTCACCCAAAGCCCGTCAACCTCACTCACATCGCACACCTGCACCACTCGTGTCCCAGCCGCTGCCGTCGGCCGTCGGCTGCCCATCGAACGCTCTCTCATTTGGCCGCTGACATTTTTTCTTACCTCGTTGACAGGAACGGCGGCTTTCGGACCCAGGGTCCAAGACGACGGCAGACGCCATGGCAGCTTGGTCTGGCGGCGCCGCCGACAGGGAAGCTGGCGGTGATGGCGCGGCACCATATGGCACACGCTCCCGCAATAGAAATGGTAACGCGCGACCTAATTACGCCGAAGACAAGGACATTGAAATGGACAATTATGACTACTATGACAAGAACCAGGGCGAAGCGGCCAAGAAATCGTCGCGCCTCTCGACGACGGCTACTTCCACCAGCACGGGCACGGGCACCAGCACCAGCACTCCCACCACCACCAACAACACCACCAACGGCACTGGTGACATTTCAGGTCGCGTCACCACTGGGGGTCGCAAGCCTCTGACAGGCAGCGCACCAGGCAGCGACGACTCCAAGATGACGGCATCGCAAGCCAATGGAGCTGGCGGCAGCAATGGACACGCACCCAACGGCGCATCAGGGCAATCGTCGTCTTCCTCGTCGTCGGCGGCCTCGCGCAAGCGCAAGGCCGTCAACGGCTCCTCTGCTCAGCTGTCGGCGACAAATGGCGGGCCTCCGGCAAAGCGCGTGGCCGGGTCCAACACGTCGCAAAGCACGCCGGGAGCGGTTTTGCGTGACACCAACATGCTCAGTTTTGAGAATTGCAAGGCGCGGCCTCAGAATGGGCGTCTGGTGGCGGACGACGGAACGGTGCTGGAAGCAAATGGTAAGTCTTTCTTGGTGGCTCCACCCTGCGCAATTTCACAACACGGCCCAGCCTACGTCGTCCTGTTGTCATGCATGAAGAGGAGGAGGAGGAGGAGGAGGAGGAGGAGGAGGAGAGGGGAGGGAAGGGACGAGAAGGCCAGAGTACAAGGCCAGGACAAAGGGCAGTGGTGGTAAATGGCGAAGCAAGAGGACGAGACAAAAATGCTAACAAAACTGTGCTTGTACTAGATCATGTGTACCTGGTTTGCGAGCCGCCTGGCGAGCCGTACTACCTGGGCCGCATCATGGAGTTCCTGCACTCGAAAAACGATGCGTCGCGGCCGGTGGACGCGGTGCGCATCAACTGGTTCTACCGGCCCAAGGACATTGGGCGCAAGGTGACGGACACGCGGTTGCTGATTGCTACCATGCATTCCGACATTAGCCCGCTGGCTGCGCTACGTGGAAAGTGTCAGATACGCCACCGGGCGGAGATCGAGGGCGACTTTGACGAGTACCGCAAGTCGCCCGACTGCTTCTGGTACGAGAAGCTGTATGACCGCTACATCCAGAAGCACTACGACCTGATCCCGACCAAGCTCATCGTCAACGTCCCGGAGAAGGTGAAGAAGGTGCTGGATGAGCGGTGGAAATTTGTCTTGGTTGAGCAGGGGCGAGGCAAGGAGCTGACTAGCGCGGTCAAGTCGTGCAAGCGATGCAGCGGATATTGCGCAAGGTATGTGTTTTTTTTTTTTTTTTTTTTGGTCGTCTTGTTCATGTCTGGATTTTTCCTTTTTTTTTTCTCTTCTTTTTTGCTCTTCTTTTCTGTCTACTCGACACCGGTTTCTCGACTCGTTTCTCCCACTGGTCGAGTATGGCTGGCTGGCTGGCCTGCCCGCCTTGGTTGACCTGTGACTGGGGGCGAACAAGATGGGACGTGGTGTGTGGGTGCTGCGGCGGATGCAGACCTGCAGGCTTGAGCTGGAGGTGGGCGTGTGAGTGTGAGAGAGAGTGTGTGTGGGTGTGTGTGGTGTGGTGTGGCGTGGCAGCGGGTGGGTTTGGTTTGGTGTTAGCCCAGGCCAAAGTGAAAATGTGCCCCGGCCCAGCAAGCAGACAGACAGCAGGCAGGCAGGCATGCAAGCATGCAAGCAGGCAGGCAGGCAGGCAGGCAGACGGACTGCAAGAGGAGTGGAAAGTGGTGAGATGCAGCATGTGCGATTCCTGGCAAGGCCAGTTGAGGCGGCGACGGCAACGGCGACGGCGACGGCAACGACGACATCAGGGGACGCAGAGGCAATTGGGCGGCGTCTTGTGGTGACAATGAACCGACCGACAGCATCAATCAATGTTGCCACAGACATGCGCCACACCATCAATAACCCCCAAAGCCAAACCCCCGAACATTACGCTCCCTGCCCTGCCTCTCACACGCACAAACACACACCTCCACTACCATCAGCCAGCCGCATCTTACCAACACCCGGAAGCCCCGACAGGGCTCTCTTGGTCCTTGGTCCTTGGCCTCGTCCTCGGCCTTGTCTGCTTCTTCTTTGTCTTGCTTGCACACGGACCTTTTTTTCTTTTTTTTTTTTTTCTTTCCCACCAGTTCCGTCTACTGGTCTCATCCATTTCCCCTTCTTCTGCTGGTCTCCACTTTCCGCCCCCTGGGCCAATCCGACCTGTCCCAAACACAAGCCAGCTGCTACAGCCCGGCTCGCTGACCACTGACTGGCCGGCCACGCACCACCCAAATGGCCCAAGGCTCAGGGCCTAAATGGCCTGGCCTCTCATTCGCCAGCTCCCTGCCAAATTCATCCACCCATCGCAGAACCCACTCCATTCTGCCGACCCCACCCGGCCACATACCAAGAACGGCACGCCTTGTCCACGCTATCGGGATTCCTGCACGCACTACCAGATGCTTGCTTACACGACATCCCATCATCACCAACACACTTTGCCCCTATTCCCATCACTGCAATCCATGCCAAATTTGCCTCGCAACGTTGCAGCACGAATCTGCGCTCTCATTGATTTTTTCCTGTTTATTTTTTGATTCACATTTGTTCCGTCATGCCTCGCATATCCCCTACTAACACAACACTCTCTCCCCAGCAACGACTCCGTCGACTGCGCCGTTTGTCGCTTCACTTACCACATGAACTGCGTCCGACCCCCTCTCCTCAAGAAACCATCTAGAGGCTTTGCCTGGTCCTGTGCTGCCTGCAGTCGTGCCCAGGAACGCAAACTCGAAAACCGCCACACCGTTCCCGATGGCGAAGACGACGAAGACTTTATCGACGACGACGAAGAAGATGTCCAGGACCCCAACACAAATCGAACCACCCCGACCGATGACAACGACGACAAGGTCCACCATCAAGGCACTGCCGAGCAAATATACCACGCCAGTCTCTGGCCTTATCGCTATCTCGGCATTCACTGCAAGCCCGAAGATGCCTTGGACTATGACGACCGCATATATCCTCGCGCCGCCACTCGCATCGGCCCCAGAAATCAAGCCATTGTCCTCCCATGGCCAGGTCGCCCTGTTGAATACGTCAAGCCCCTCGAGATCAAGCGCGGAAAGGGCGGCACCAAGCTCAAGGACATCCAAGAGGAAAAGGCACAGCGTGGGAAGCGTCCAAAATGGGTTCAGGATGAGCCCCCCGGCTATACTGTCCGAGGCGAGGACTACCCTGCTGATGACCCCAATTGCACCGCCACTCCCCTTTGGATCCCCCCCACCAACCAGGACCAGGTATCCAGCCAGGACGTAATTGCCTACATGGACAAGGCTAGAGAGTCGGCCAAGACTCACGGCCTGCCCAAGCAATGCACCAACCTGCAGGATGTTGCCATCAACGACCTCTATCGCCAAGATTACAATTCTGAAAAGGCCCTTGCCATGCTGGCCAAGACGCCCATGCCCAACTTCAAGGAACCCCGCCTGTCTCCCGCCGAAGAAAAGCGCTGGGAGGAAGCCATCTCCAAATATGGCTCTGAACTTTTCCTCGTCAAGAAGCACGTCAAGACCATGACCTATGGCCAGGTCGTGCGCTATTACTACAGCTGGAAGAAGTCGGAACGCGGCAAGCAGATTTGGGGTAGCTACAGCGGCCGCAAGGGCAAGAAGCAGGCTAAACGGGCCGAAGTTTCTGCCCACAAAATCGTCGACGACGTTGCCGACGAGGACGACGATTCTGCTTTTGATACTACCAAGGCTGCTGAAAAGAAACGCACCTTTTCCTGTCTGTTCTGTCGGACCACGACCTCGCGTCAATGGCGCAGAGCTCCTAATTCTATGCAAGGCTTGATGGGCGATAATGCAGTCGGCAAACCACCTGCCAAGGACAAAAGCAGTCACCCTCTTGTCGCCCTGTGTCGCAGATGTGCCGAACTCTGGCGCCGCTATGGTGTCGCATGGGAGGATATTGACGAGGTGGCCAAGAAGGTGGCCCAAAACGGCAAGACCTATAAGCGCAAGGGGGATGAAGAGCTTCTCAAGGAGCTTCAAGCTGCCCGAGAGCATGGCCTCGTGACGCCCGATCGCGACTCAACGCCTCTCAGCGGCACCGCTAGCGCCAACGGCATCGAGCCGCCGAGGAAACGTCTCAAGGTTCCCATAGACCGAGACTTTGAACCGGCCAACTCGGATGGTGGCAGTGTCTCCGGCGCCAGCATAGCCAAGAAGAAGGAGAAGGAGAAGGACAAGGACAAGGACAAGGACAAGACGAGGGAAGCCACGCCGCCGGTCATTGAAATGCCCCAAGCTCGAATCCTGCCCTGTGCCATCTGTAGCGAGATGGAGCCTCTCGGCGACGAGCATGTCGCTTGTCGCGAATGCCGTCTCACTGTTCACCGCGGCTGCTACGGTATCATGGACAATCGGGCTCGGGGCAAATGGCTTTGCGACATGTGCACCAACGACAAGAACCCACAGGTCTCGATTCACTACAAATGTGTCCTGTGCCCTGTTGAGCATACCGAGCAGGAGTTTGTGGAGCAACCCAAGCTTACGCATCACAAGAAGAAGATGTCGGAGAAGGATCGTGAGCGCGAGAGGCTCCAGGTGCAGCAGGCTCGCAGGGCCGCTGAGCATTACCGAAAGCGCCAAGAAGAGCTGAATCGACCGGTCAACCCTCGAGAGCCATTGAAACGGACGGCAGACAACAACTGGGTGCACGTCACGTGCGCTGTCTGGAACCAGGAGGTCAAGTTTGCCAATTCCAAGGCGATGGAGCTTTCGGAAGGCATAACGACGATCCCCAAGCCTCGCTACGACGAGATTTGCCAAGCTTGCAAGCAAGGCGGCACTGGAGCATGCATTCCCTGCCACCACTGCCGCGCAATGTTCCACGTGGAATGTGCTCGTCAGGCTGGCCACCTGCTCGCTTTTGACATCACGCCAATCAAGAGCACTCGACGGGACCAGTTCAACATTGTGACGATCAATGGCGAGAGCGGTACCATGTCGGCGTTGTTGTGGTGCAAGGATCATGTCCCCACCAAGACGATTGCTCACAGAATGCACGAAGTTGTCAACGATGACGGCCTGACTGCGCTGCAGCTTTTTGTGCAGAATTTCAAGCAGGCCGACTTGACGCTGACGGGCACTGTACGTAGGGCGAACCTCTTGGCCATGGCGGCCAAGTTGGGGGGCGCCGCATTCCCTGCGACGCGCAGAGTCTCTTCGACGACGGCAGCCAATGGCGCTGCCGGTGCTGGTGTCTGTGCCGTGGCTGGCGGCGTGGCCGTGGCTGGTGTGGCCAGCGGAGAGCAGCATGTCAACCCGGCTACTAATGCTGCTGAGCCGGGCGAAAAGGTCTGCATCAGCTGCGGGTGTGATGTGACGCCGCGATGGTGGCCTATTGATACGAGCCAGGAAAGACAGCTCACCAACGGCCATTATGGGGCGATTGGATCCGAGGCGCAAAAGTTTGTCGAGCAGAGGAAGTTCCAGTGTCACAAGTGCAAGAAGCTGGCCAAGACACCGCGGCCGCATCACGCGCCGCCGCTGCCGGCGCCGCTCTCGACACCGGAGCCACGACCGCCCTATCCGACTCTGGCCCCTCCGCCGATGCCGCCGCTGCGTAGCCCGCCGGTGCCGGCGCCGCTGGTTCCCGAGTATCGCGATGCTCGCTCCGTGAGCCAATGGCCGCGACCCGTGTCCAGCCATCACCACCACTCGCACCACGGCCCTCCTCCGACTCTTCCGCATCCGGTCCATGCTCCACAGCCCCTGTCCGTCTCACAGTCGCATGCCAGTCACGGCCGGCCGCCACATCATTCGTCGCATGCATTTCCCGTGCCTCCGTCGCGAAGTAGCCATTTCGACTGGCATCACGGCTCCTCTCTGAGGCACTCGTCGCCGCCGCGTCATGTAGTCAATGGTGGCTCACCGCTCGGGCATAGCGCACCGCCACCGCCACCGCCCATCTCGTCACTACGACCGCCGCCCTTGTCCGGACCGCCTCCGACAGTCGGGCTGGGCAGCCGACACTCGCCTACACCGATGTACGCGAGCGGGCTGCCGCCTTCACCGCGAAGCTTGCGGGGACCGGTACCGCCGCCAGGGCCGGCATATGTACCGCAGTTTCAAGGCCACGGAGGCCATTCGTCGCACCCGCCTCCACACAGCCTGAGTGGAGGCCCGCCGGCGCTGCCACCGCCACGAGACTCGTTTGCTCACGGGCTTCATCCGCAGCGATCACAGTACCACTCGTCGGTACACGTGAGCCCTTCGGGCCCTCCGAATGGGATGCTGCCGCACGCGCCACGGGATGGCATGCCGGCACGGCCTGAGGTGCGACCTGATGTGCGGCCTGATGTGCGGCCTGATGTGCGGCCTGATGTGCGGCCTAGCGGCGCCAGCGCAAACCCATCACTCCGAAACTTGTTGTCTTAGTGAATAATGAGACGTGATGTGCGGAACTGTGGCTAGTTTCCCTTTTGCGCAGCCAAGAGTTTGAGCTGCTTGTACAACACTATTACACTATTTTGGAAAAAGAAGGAAAGAAAGATGGCGCCAAGCATGATGTGGCAGTCATTTGGAACGACTGCATTGCATAATATTTCTGTTTTGGGATGGTGGACGATATCTTGTCTTGGGTGATGGTGATTGATGCTTGGCCAAGGAGTTACGGTGTCCCAATTGATTTCTCGTCGTCGTTTTCTTTTTGTTTGCTTCTCCTGGCGCATGGGACGGAAGGACGGAAGGACGGAAGGACGGAAGGAAGGATGGGCGAGAGAGTGAGCGAGTGAGCGAGTGAGATTTTACCGATGGACAGAAGATGAGTGCAAAGCGAGGCTGCTCTAGGGAGCACGAGCGATTAGATTTATAGAATTGGCGTTTTCTCAAAGATGAGTAGCGGTGGAATATGAATAAGAGTTATTACTTTGATCCTGCTCGAGAGACGGTGCATTGTGGTATTGGGCATGACTTGCTCTGTGTACTTTTTATAATTTCTAGGCGGCAAGTACTTGCTTGGCTGACTACGTGCTGTTGTCATCTGGCCGACTTGTGCTTGCTCTCGCTCTCGCTCCTGCCACTGATTGTTAATTTTGTCTCGATCAATTGCTTCAGCTTTCTCGACTTGCCAACTTTGTGACAGCTTCCTTGTCCTTTTACCCATTGACGATCTTTTTTTTCTTTTCCATCAAAAATAATAATCATCATCTTTTTTATCAGACAAATTCCCGTTTTTTTCTTCTTTTCTTCCTCCTTTACCCCCGATTGATCTGCAAAAAAAAAAAAAACCCGTTGAAGCGAAAAAAACAGGAAAAAAGAACAAACCAAACCCCCAACCCACCCACACAAAAAGACGATGGATCAACCATCGACAAGACCTCGAGTAATGACGACGGGAAGCGTCGACTTTCCGCGGATGCGTCCGGACATTTCGGTTGCGGACTTGGACGAGCTGCTAGTGGACCTGCGCGACAACTACAGGGACGAGTTGGAGCGGAGGCTGCTGGATGCTGAAGAGAACATGGGTATGTAAAAAAAGGGGGAAAAAAAAGAGAAAAAAAGAGACGCCGTATTGGGTGGTGAGCCGTGGGTAAAGAAGTGCCTGTTACTAATAGGATGCTTCGCAATTGAGTGGTGCAATGGTGGGTGAGCCAGGTTTGCCTCGGCGGCTTCTGCCTTTTCGGCTTTTTTTCCTGCCACAATGATGTCGGTAAGGAAATATCGACTGTTCTTTTTTCCTTTCCTTTCCTTTCCTTTTCTATTTTCCTTGTTTCTTTTTTATATGTAAATACACCTTCTCTTTTCAATCTGCTCCCCCCGCCCACCCTGCTCCGTTGTCGTGTTCTTTGCTGACCGCGTCGCTTGTAGTTTGTCCCATCCTCCTGATCGTTGGGTTCAGCGTGATGCTCCAGGCACTGACGCAGACGGGCCCGACACCGTCGTTGCCCTTTGCAGCGTACTTGAAAAGGATGGTGCTGCAGATGGTGCTGTTCATGATGTGGGCAGCCGTGGCCGATAGACCCGCATACGAAGTATACGAAGAATACGAAGCATACTGGGCTCTCTGTGCACAAGCATGAACCTGCTGTTTGCCGTTGCTACGGGCAAGATGTTTGATCTTTTTGTTGTTGCGTCTGATTTCAAGTAAGCGTGGCGGCTGTTGGTCCGCGTTGTGGTTAAGCGAAGTGAAACAGTCAATAAGGCGTGCTTTTTGTATCAAGACAAGTTGAAAACTTTGGCGGTACTGATTCAATTATGCTTGTGCATGTGGAAATGGAGAGTGCTGAAGATGCATAGAGAAGGGCTAAAGATGCATAGAAAAATGCTCAAGATGCATGTGTAGATGAAGAGTGCTGAAGATGCATGTGTAATGGAGAGTGCTGAGGCTGTAAGTGGAAATGGAGAGTGCTCAAGATGCATGTCTTTCCTTACACGGGACAACTACAAGCCTGATGTTCTGTCAGCCCAATGACAGTGACAAGAACACCCATCTGCTGGGACCGAGGCAGATGACATGCCAAGCAAAGTGAGGCGTCGCCCAACGCAAGCTGTAGCAAGACATGCCGACTACACGAGGCCGAGATCCAGCGGCATCCTCCGTCCACCTTGTATGAATGTGGCCTTTTCCCCCTCACCGTCAGCCAGCCAGCCACAGTGTCTTTCATTGATTGCCCTGCATACGAGTATGCTCGTGACTCCCCCAATCCGTACGCTTGGCGCGGAATAACGCTGCGTGGGGGGGGAGCGCTCTGCCGTTGCTCAGCTAAAACATTGGCGGTAATATCATCCCGCAAAATCCCACAAAGCGCGGGCCGGAAACCGCGGGTCTCGTCTGCGGGGATGGCATGGAGATTGGATGTGCCGAGCTCACCTTGGTCTGCATCGCTCACCTTGACCTGCATCTGCAGCCCCCCTCCGGGCGCAGCGCCATCGGCACCTTGGGCAACCATGTGGACGGCTTGGGCCCGTTGCCGTCGAAATCAAGTAGGCCGATAATGGGCCAATATAACTCCACCGCGGTGGGAACACGGAACATTACCAAGGCTGGCTGAACGGTTCGTTCGGGGAAGACCGACGCATGTCTCTGAACGAGTATTGCTGGGCATTGACGGCTGCTCCGCTGCAAGATGCAGGCTGCCTTCAAAGCCGAGAAAGCATCTATAAGAAATGCCGCGTTTCCGCGCATCCATGGCGACTTGCCCACGCAACTCTTCTTTACAGGCTTTTGGAGTCTCACGTCTCTTGCAAACAGTCAACTACTGTTCCGTCATATTCTCGAGAACATAACCTTCCCTTGCGGCTGGCGCAGAAATGAAACCTGCCTGGGGTCTCTCACTTGTCGCGGCCGTCGCCCGGCTATCGTCGGCGACGCCGATCATCATCGATCAGGCGACTTTCAAGGCCAACGGCGGCGACGTCAACGACGTTGCCAACAGTATCCGGACCAAGAACGACGTGCTGCGCGCCTACAGCTACAACGAGCCGTGGCTCGTCGTTGGCCAAATTAGCGGCTGCACCGCCACCTGGCTCGGCAGCGACGCGGCCGGCTGGACCTACATCCTCACCGCGGCGCACTGCTCCGGGTATAAAGAAGAAGTGACAAACATCACCAGGCAGTTCACCGCGTGGGACGGGCGCGTCATCGCCAGCGGCGCCGGCACCGCCCACGTCCCGAAGCAGCGCACCGAGGTGCCGCCCGGCATGGGCGGCGCCTCGACCGACATCGCCATCCTGAAGCTGCCCACGCGCGCGCAGATTGTCGGCAAGTCCGGACGGCCCCTGGAGCGCCCCTTGCTGTACGACGGGTCCGACGAGCTCCACCACGACGTCATCCTGGTCGGCTACGGGGCCTGGGGCGTCGGCGACAACTTCAACGGCGGGTACGGCCCCGCGACGGGCGCGCGCCGGCTGTACGCGCGCGCCCGCATCGACTCCCTCTTTGAGCTCCAGCATGGCATCGGCGCGACCTTCCAGCCGGTCGGCCCGTCCCAGTCGGCGGCGCGCACGGGCGCGGGCGACAGCGGCTCGGCGTGGTGGCAGATCCGCAACAACCGGCCCGTCATCATCGCGACGACCAACGGCGGGCACAACGCGCTCTCCACCGGGGCGCGCGTGTCCCGGTACGTCGGGTGGATCCGGTCCGTCTACGCGGACGCGCCGCTGTCGTCCGAGGCCCGGCCGCGCGGCTGCATCGTCCGGGTTGACACAGGCGACCGGTACTGCCTCCATGCCGGCGGCGCGGCGCCGCCTGCAAACTCGCTGCCGGCGGGGTTCTGGGACACGCAGGTGGAAACGGACGCGGATCCGGGCACGGCGGTGGTGCTGTCCGACGCCGACAACCTGCCGAGCAACCGGGTGGCGACGTTGCAGGGCACCGTCGAGAACGGCCGGCTGAAGGCGGTCCGGGCGGACAGCGGGGAGACGACGCTCGACGTGTCGCACCCCAAGTCGATGCGCGTGGTGGAGAGCACGACGCCGCTGGGGTGCCTCTTCGGGCTGACCAACGGCCGCAAGTACTGCCTGCCGGCCGGGCAGCAGTCCGGGACGGAGCTGCCGGCGTGGATCGGCGGGCTCGCCTCGCAGGTGCAGCCGCAGGCCAATGCCAGGGTGGTGCTGGGCGACATGGCCGGCCTGGCGAGCAACCGGGTGGCGACGTTTGATCGGTTTACGCAGAACTGGGAGCTGCGGAACGTGACGGCGGCAAACGGGCAGATGCTGGACTTTTCGCGGCCGAGATCGATGAGGGTGCTGTGATTGTGAGGCGTTGACGGGCAGCCGAGGTCGATGATGTGAGGCTGCAACGGGTCATGGTGATGTGTCTACTGCGGCTGAACAAGACAAGAAAAATACCGGCACTGGAATTCTCCGTATGCAGCAGTAGTAGATGAGGCGATGGAAAATTGGGTTGAAAAGGGGCGACACGGTTTCGGCACATGGTGAAATGATGATGGATGTTGATTTTCAAGCCGCTATACCATGGCTGATTCGTCCACTATCAATTTCCCAAAGGAAGCATATAGTAGTGAAAATGTGGACTCATACATTTATTTATTGAGGTGAATTTAGCCTATAGGCTTATGATTAGCTCGTGACTAATCGCGGATAGAGGGGAGGGGTAAGCGGCTTCGCGGGAGGGCCCGGCGGAGTTTCTCGGAGATCGACCACTGACCGGAAATCCAGCCAATGGATTTGCTGACCGATCCGTGGTGCGAGCCCGTGGGAGGGGTTTGGAACGGAGGAACAGCGAGCTCTGGGGAGCACTTTGACGCAGTCGATTAATTGATATAAATCAACAGCAAGAGTCCTTCACAACTGACGATCCCGGTTACCCCTCCTTACAATTCTGCTACGCACTGCTCAAACCAAGCTCATCGCGAAACACCGTCTCTTCCGCTAAAATGAGCATCAAGAAAGATCCTTTTCAGGGCCTGTCAGCATTTCCGATTACTCCTGCTGATCCGGATGGCACCGTCGACACTGGCGCCCTGGTTCGGATTCTCGAAAAGCTGGACATACCCGGTATCGATTCGATTGGACTGTTGGGCAGTACAGGAAACTATCTCTACCTGACGAGAGAGCAACGCAAGCGGGCCATTCACGCAGCCGTACAGGCTCTGCAGGGCAGAAAGCCACTCATTGTCTCTGCCGGTGCGCTTCGCACCGACGATGCGCAGCGTTTAGCCAAGGACGCGGAAGAGGCCGGAGTGGACGGGCTGTTACTTGCGCCCGTCTCGTACACTCCGTTGACGCAAGAGGAGGCCTACGCCCATTACGAGTCCGTCGCTGCGTCGACCACGCTGCCCATCTGCATCTACAACACGCCGAGCACGACGCACTTTACCTTTAGCGATGCCCTTCTTGCTCGCATCGCCGCGTTGCCCAACGTTGTTGCGCTGAAGCAGCCCTCTCCCACCGCCGAGTCCAAAGCAAAACACCAAGAGCTGCGCGCAAAGCTCCCCTCTGGATTCTCCATCGGTTACAGTGCGGACTGGCTCGTGGCTGAGCCGCTCTTAGCAGGAGGCGATGTATGGTACAGTGCAATTGCGGGGGTGCTTCCCGGACCGTCGGTTGCGCTCATGAACAGCATCCGCAAAGGGGACCATGCCCAAGTCAAGCGCATCTCGACTGCCCTGCAGCCAATCTGGGAGCTCTTCCAAGAGTTTGGTGACGGGCGCGTGGTCTTTGCACTGGCCAACGAGCTTGGCCTTTGCAAAGCAGCGCCCCCTCGGCCAATTCTGCCCATCGCTACTGAGCACTACAGTCGTATCTGCTCAGCGTTGGCAAGCGCTCAAGAAATTATTTAACGCGTCATCTCGAAACATGCGCAGGGTTGGGGAGTCAGGACTACAAGAGTTTACAGTGCAGTGCGCGGTTTGCTAGTAATGACATTCATGACATGGAGAACCACCCAGGCCCCTGCAATATTCGTTTCAGCGCAACCCTGCGCGGCTCGTAAATCTTGCGAATCTGTCCACCTCTTCTCCAAACCCAATGTCCAATGTCGCAACTGCTCAGAATCACCATCACCGACGTCGGGCGGCACTGCACCGTGGACAGCGCTGCCATCACGCAGCTGCTCGTCTTTTTGCCCACCGTGTAGCTACGGGGCCTATCCCACCTGACACATTTCATCAACGTGTTTCAAATTTCGGCCTAATGCTGATTGCAGCATTGACTGAATCGTCGCTGATCCTTTCATGTCCTGGTCTTGAGTCTGTTAGCAGGCGACTGTAACCGAGTCATGTTTAGAAAAGTTGGGTTAAAAATATCTAGCAGGGCTCTTTCTATACCAAGTTCTAGTATAGAGGAAAGAATAAACAGTCATGTATAACAGGGGTAACAGGGTCTAGATTTAAAGGAGAAATTGACATGCAAATTGGTAAAGTTTATCCCCTACCTTCCTTAACATCTGGCCTAATTATCGTCCTTACATGACATAGTAGGCGCTTGATTTAGCCCTGTATCCTCTCTTTCTGCAGCTCTTCTTAGGCTGCCTACTACATTGTAACAGTAAGGTGCCTTTAAAGTCATAATAAGAGCCTTTGTTGTTGACTCTGTTTGTAACAGTATTTGGGTAGTGTTAGTGGTGGTGGTCACAGCAGTGGTGTAGAAGGAAGGCTCTAATAAAGCCAGAAATTAGAAGAAGGCATAACCTGGTCAATGACCAAGTCCCTGGGTAGTAAAAACTCCACTATAGACCGAGTGACTGACTCACCTAGTAGGCTTAAAAACTTAGAATCTGGGCAATAAAGAAAGGTATTATCATACTAGATTACCATTAGGAGCATGGGTAGCTAGCTTTAAGCTCATCGTTGCATATTAAACCCTCTTTGCCTCCCAGTCACCTCTCTGTTGCCCTGTATTTATATCCAACTAGTTGTACTCTCGTTACTTGCGTGACTAGCTATACTCCCAATCGCTCTCCCAATCGCAACCGCTTTCAAGTCGACGTATACGAGAATGAAGGCCGTCATTGTGGTAATTGCGGCACTCGCTGGCATCAGCAGCGCTCGCTCCGTCGCTGTTCCACAAGAAGATGTTTGTATTTGCTTGAAGGACTGCTGAGAATCTAAATGCAATACTAATGCGAGCGTCTAGCCGATGACCCCTGAGACAGTCTGCCGTTGGACCGAGACCGGACGAGGGAATTCCGACAAAGCAGTACCTGACGAGAACTGCAGATCTAGAGCAGAGAAGTGCATTCAGGAGCAGGTAGAAAAGAAGTCCGACTTGTCTGCCCCGGTTACAAAGGATGATGCTACTCTCTGCACCTTTTCACCTTTCCTTGGAAATGTATGCGATAGTGCCCAAGTACCCCTTTTCACACAACTTGCGCGGAAACTAACCCGATTCTTCGCCAACAGGAGACAACCGACTTCCTGTCTGTTTGCGACAATCTCGACGTCACACCCGAGAAATGCCACTCAAACACCGCTTGGTGTGTCATGGACATCTCTGCCTGGACCAAGAATAGAGTGAACAAGATTACCGCACTGGCAGATATTCAGAATTGCGTTGCCGGCAGAATCCTGAACAGGAAAGGAGATGTAAGTTAACTTATCCTGCGTAAAAAGCAGAACGAGGCCACGGGACCGCGGCATCTTGTCTCTTGTATATACTAATGTGATGAGAAATTGTAGACTTTGAGGAATTTGGTAGCCAGTATTGGGACGGCGCACCAGATGCTTTGCAAGAAAACGGTAACACATCTTTTAGCCTATTTTCTAGTCTCTTATGGATTTCTAACGTCTATCCTCTGCAGGATACCTCTATCAACTGCAATTCCACAACAGCAGACGCGGACTTGGGAAGCACAATTTGCGGCGAAGAGTTATTCGGAGAGGATCCGGACAAGTGGGAAGACGAGAGAAAACTGGTGCAAACGTGCAAGGAAGAGTTTGACCGCAAGACGCCCAAATCCGATATTCTGACGCCTACCCAGCTTCGTCAGTACTGCCAAGATCAGGGTGTCGAGGTAGGTGCCTGCTTCACAACAAGAGAAAATAGAAATGGTCAAGACTAACGCGACGCAAAACCTCTAGTGCTCCAATTGCAGAATGTACTCTCTGGATGAGAACAAGGGCGGCGCGGGCACTCTCGGCCCTTACATTGTAAGAGTTGACCGTGTCTGTCCCGGCAAGTCACAAGCTCACAACAGTGCTAATTGTTTTTCTTCAGAGCGTCATCGAGTGCCAGGCCGGAGCTCAGACTCCTTCTCCGTCCGGATCCAAGAAGAAGTGTCCATCGAAGACCCCGGCTGATAAACAGCCCGAACAGCCCGAACAGCCGAAGCCGGCGAGCAATGACGACTGCTACAGACTTCCCCACCAGTCCAACAAGATTGATATATTTGCCGCTGCGTGCGTCCCGATGACCGACTGCGACTGTCAGGCCGATTATGGAACTTCGGCGTCCGACGTTTGCCCAGCCGGGCGCAAGCATGTCGGCGGCGAGCCAGGGAAGAAGATATTCTGCATGCAGGCCAACTGCTCCTGGGGAAACTTTATCAAAAAGTGTGAGAAAAGCAGGAGCTGAGGACCAACAAAGTTGCACAACCCTCAAGGTGGAATATACTATATTGTAAATGGTAGATAGTATCGACGGTGATGGACGCTTCTGTCTGCTTGAAGCGGTGTCCGGCTTGAATTCGTCAAAGCAGGGCTGGACGTTCTCCGCGCACGATGTCTTGTCCTCTCTCCCGAAGCATGCGCTTTGGAGCATCGCCGGGGACCTCCTCGTCCATGAATAGTCCGGGGTCGGCAGGCCGCCGGCACCCCCGAGATTGGCGTTGATAAAGTCCATGTAGCTGGCGACCCGGGTGAAGACGGCGGGTGCCTGGCCGCAATAGTTTCCATTCTCGTCTGGAAGGACGAATGATGCGACGCCAATCAGCTCCCCCGTTTCCTGGTCAAAGAGGGGACCGCCGCTGTCTCCGCTACAGACACTTTTGCCATTTCCGCCGGCGCACACAATCGTGTCTCTGCTGCCAACACCGATTGGCCGATAGTCGACGTCGACGCAGGTTTGTCGTGCGTGCACGGGAATAACAATCTTACTAAGTATATCAGCGCCAGGAATGCCGCTTAGAGTTTTAGTCTCCCCTTGCGCACCCCTTGCATCCCGGTTAGTGTCTTTTATTGTCGAGACAGCTTTAGCAATGATTTCAAAACGGGATGTACACTTACCAGCCCACAGCCACTGCTGTTAAGTTCACCTCGGGGTCTGATAAGGCTTCCGGTAGTTTCGCGTATTTAATGTTGTCGGTTTCCTCGATCGGGGTGACTAATTTCACGATTGCAATGTCATTAGGCGCGGCTGTACCCTCGTCCACCGGGAGATGCGCCAATGTCTTTTGCTCTGGGCTAAGGTTGATGTATTCAGACACAACTCCTTCGTCCGCGAGGTTCTGTCAACTCTTGTCAGCATAACCATGACAATTGCGCCGACCTGGTAGCCGAATCTATAAGAACATCATAGCCTTACCACTACTCCTGCCTTGACGACCGGAATCCTGGTAGAGAAGTCAAAGGAATCAGAACCTGCGCAATGCTCAGCAGTAAGGACAGTCGTGCTGTCCAACAGGGTACCCGAGCAGCCGGGACCGAGCCTAACAATGGACGGAAACTCGCCCTCGCCAGCGGGTTCTCCTCCGGTGATGCGTTTGTTAATAGAAACTGCCCCGACGGAGACAGCGGAGAATGCGAGGGTAATCGACAGAAAATATTGAGGCGCCATTGTAATGGTCGAGGGTTGAAGATGGAATGTTGAGAAAAGACTGGTACTGAAAAGATGCAAGATGCGGCAAAGTTGATGGGATGATTACTGTACTTATACATGCTACCTAGGCGCTTATCTCGCTGGCCAGAGACTGGTGATTATCCCGCCGGTCAGAGTGGTTTGAATTAATGTTTCAGAAACAATATTCTTACTTTATTTTACTATTCTTAATTGTAGTTGGTGTATGCCCATGGCAGCTGCGCCGTACAACGGAACCTTCTGCTCCATCACTGGCGAGCCATGCCATATCATCAGCGCGCGCTGATGATATGGCCTAAAATCAAGGAAGTCAAATGTAACGCCAATCTAGCATCAAGCAAATCAAGTGCCACCATGTCCATCAGAGGCTTGTGGACGTTGCTGTCCGAGAAGGCATCATTACCAGGACGCTGGTTGGAGAGTCGTTTTTGATCTAGATTCCGCTCGCTTCATTTGAAACAGGATGGTTGGTATGGAATAGTGAATAGAAAATGATGGCTCTCCATGTCGCGTAGAATTCTTGTCTCGCATCGGGGCCAGGAAGTTGGGCACCTTGATGAAGCGATGATTTGAGTTTCACAATGGCACTGTCGGGGACCTGACCTAGGATTAACCAGACGCAGGTTCAACAGCGGGTACGTTCTATAAGAGGCGACCTTGTAGCGTTTCGGCTATAAATGACAGCCAATTCCCGTACTGAAGGAAACTTTGTTTTATTTCATGCCCAGATTCCGAGTTTTTGAGCCTCCCAGGGGAGTCACTCACTCGGTACAAGTTGTTAGCATCCATAGTGGAGTTTTTACTGATAAAAACGGACCGAAAGGCTAAACTTTACCTCTTTCAGGCCCCAATTACAGCGCTACTTGGCGTAGTACTTGGTCTATAAGGGTGTCGAAAAGTTATGCAGAGGCTACTTGAGTTTCTATAGAGGTTCTTACCACGTTCGACAATGCAAAGGAATTATGCAGACACCAGGTGGGGCGGTCACCCAGGTCTCCGCTGCTGTGTTGTCAGGGCGATCAATTGAATTCAAGATGGGATAGGAGGCAAGAGAAGACAAGAGGGCCGATGAACCCGAGGGAGAATGGAATAGAAGAAATAAGACGAAAAACTGCCAATTCTCGCGTTATTCTAGTGCCAACCTTGAGCAGAACCCCTCTTTTCCCCTTTCCCCTTGGCCTGGGTGGGCGGGCAGTTCAGTCAGTCACTCCAACTCGGAATCTGGGCATAAGAGAGATAAGAGAGTAGTAAGAATTCCACCATCATCTTAAATTACTATAAGCACACTAGCATTGGACAACCATACGTCTCATCTCTTTTCTGTCCTTGCTGCAGAGGTAGCCAATCATACATAAAACTGCTCGGAAAATGGACAAAGCTGAAGCCCTGATGACGGAATCATATACCCGTATTCCGATCTGTCTATCTTGACCCATCTATGTATATCGATAGAGCCTTGTCGTTAACCCTAAGGCTGGAGAGACAACCCAGTCAACGACGAGGGCAGTCGGCCTCGGTTGGCCGTCATCGGGGGTCCTGCCTTGTCCTGCGCACCGTCACCTACAGGCGAATCAGAAGCATGCGTGGAAAAGAAAGCGGCCCTGTTGCCTTTGCATGTCTTTCTGCTTGAATTTCGACATTCTAGATATATGTATCACGGTTATCTGAGCCAGAGCCACCAAGTAAGTCATCCGCCACAGCCATTCCAGCGGTTTCTGTCGCACAAGCAGTGGGCAGTTCTGGTGACTGCATGTCACGCTGCAGACAAGGCTTTTCAATGATTACGCAGTTTCCCTCTGGCCCATGAGTTTTCCTCAAGTTACCCCTTCGTCCATAGAACTCCTGACTCACCATCTCCCCGCCTCCACCTCGCTGCCTTTCCCAGCACTACCAACTTCACCCAACCAACAAGCCGAATTTCTCTCCGGATGGAGGACGTGGAAATGTCCCAGGCGCCGCCGCCGCCGCCGCCGCCGCCCGCGCTGGACGACCGGTCGTCGCAGGCCGCCTGGTTCCTCCAGGAGGCCAAGAAGCTGCCGCGCGGGCTGGCGCACGCCGAGGAGCGCATCCGCTACGCCACGCAGGCGCTGCGCCGGGCCGGCGCCGACCTCGACATCACGGCCGAGGCGAACCTGGTCCTCGTCGAATGCCACGAGCTGCAGGACAAGTGGCACCTCGCCTACCACGAGTACCTGGCCGCCCGCGACTGCCTGCGCGCCGGCGGGCCGGGCCGCTGGACCCAGGACATGGAGCACGCGCTGCAGTACTGCTACTGCAAGACCCATCCTCGCTAGCAGAGGAAACGGCAACGGCAGATGAGGTATGACCGGCCGGGGGGGGGATTTTGGGATCTCGTCTGAAGCGGTTGTGTGCAGTTCTTTGTGACTTGTGTGCGGCTTCTTTGTGATTGCTTGATGCCGGCGCTTACGTCCTGTATTTCATGTCCAACACCAGCGCTCGGGAAAAATACACGACTCGAACAGAATCAATCTAGAGAACTAATCAATAAAGAATCAATATTATGAATATGATGCATCGCCATAGAGACGAGACAAGGCTCGCATGTTTTGTCGCTATGAAGTACCAGCTCCAGGGTAGTCCAACGTACAACCCCTCGTCACATCGGATAAAGGAATGAGACTCGCGAGTATTGGTGCCTTCTTTACTTTCTTAAACACAAAGTCTTGGCTCCTTGAAACTTTGATGCCCAGTAATGCATACAAAAGATTGCCTGCCAAGCATTCTCTCAGCCGCTACTGCCTGGCCTCGTCAGTGTTACCTTTGTGTGTGTCAAGTCTGAGCCACTCCAACCGCGCAACCATCAGCACAAGAGGGCCGCCGAAGTCACATCAAGCTAGGCATCTTCTACTAGATCAAGCAGCGGTGGCACGCCGGTATGGATAGCCTGAACTTGGCCAAGGCGCTGCACTGTAGGAGGGTCTGGCCACCGCAGGAGGACTGTGGCACTCTCGGCGCAGGATTGAAAGGGCGGCTGGCGAGAGTGAAGGGAGATGCAGGGGAACAAACGAGGAAACAGGGGATAAAGAAACACACAAGGGGAATGAACAGGGATTAGAGCGGAAGTAGGGCCTAGGAAAGCAGGCTTTGAAGAGCTTCCTTGTTTTGCGCATGGCCACGCTCAAGTTGGGGGCCATGGTCCTTTCACCAGAGTTGCACAGGAAATCAGGCGGCAAGAGAAGCAGTATGTGTTATGAAAGAAGGATGAAATGCCCCTCAATATAGATGATATCATCTATGACGAAGCGCGCTCCAAGAATAGACTGTTTAATTAACCTGAGTTGCAGGCAAGTAACACCAACACCAACACGCTGTACACCCGAGGTGACGACTTGACGTAGCAGCCTAGCACACCGTCGCAGAATTCTCACAAGAAAAGGTCACAAGATGATGACGAAAGATGTATATAAAAAGAAAATTCATGCTGGTATAATCCATACTGTAGCACACAGTCAGGATGGTGCCTCCCATCGCCCCTGGTTGCCAAGCGACGACGCAGACGGTGTGTGCACCACCGAACTGGGCGATACGTCGGCATAACCGATGTTGTTGCTATTTTCAAGTCCAAGTACATGTTCCAAGTCAATACACAGTCAATAGAAAGGTTACGTAGGGGCTTGTGTCATCCTTTCCAGCGCGGCTCCCATCCGCAATGCAACGAGCCAACTGGTCAAGGGTGGCGTTGGAAAGGGTGCACCACTCTCAAAGGTCTCATGCGACGCATTTTTAGACAGGCAAACGGCACACCTGAAATGCAGCGGTACCTTCATCTCCCAGACTTGTGCCTGTGAAATGCTTCAGCTTTGCAGGCCGCGTGGCCAGTTGGTGCACTGGATGACGTCGTCTCGACATCAAAGGGGGCGGCAGGGGGAGGGGAAATGTCTATAAAAGCCGTAGAAATCCCCCAAGAGATGAGCTCTTGAACCTTTCAATCACATCCCTTCACACAGCTGACTCCCTTCCACCTTTCAGCCTACGAAACAGACGGCCAGATAAAGCACCACCTACTGCAAACGTTGCTTACTATCAAGCCGCCACCACAACTTTGGTAAGTAGAAACCACTCAGTACCTGGGAAGTTTGATAGAGGCAAGCGATGCTAATAGCTTTAGATATTCGAATTATTTCATTCGCCGCGCCTTACCACGCACACACCCCACGAGCCATGGCTGAGCCGATGACTGAGCCGGTGACTGAGCCCATGACTGAGTCGGAGATTGACGAAGCGATCGATGCCCTGCTGGAGGCGAAGATAAAATCTCTAAATGAGCAATACGAAGCGCTCAATGAGACAAAGACAATGCCCGACGACGAAGTTCGTTTGTTGAAGCTAGACCTTGAACGGAGCGAACTCGAGGCACATCTAAACGGGGACGACTCGTTCCAAAACGTAATCGACCTTTGCAAGAAGGCTGCGAAATGGTCACAACTCCAGGAGATCGTGAAGGAGTGCCTCGAACGGGTGGATTATGCCAAAGAAACCAGTCGCCGTTGGCGCAAGCTTCAGGCGTTGGCAGAGAAGCAAAAAGAGGAGCAGGAGAGCGAGAAGCAGGCGGCGGCAGAGAAGCAAGAAGGGGAGGATTAGGCGGATCAGGAATCGGGTTTACAGATAGCAACGTGCAAATGACTTACTAGTCACAGTTTCGCAATATACTACTATTGTGGCAAAGAAATCTAGATATTTCAAGTCTGCGAATCGCCCCTTTTTGTTTGCCTTGATAAAAAGTAAAAGGACAAATAGACACAAGAATTACTAGAGAGACACAGCCCAGTATGCGACACAAGGTCCACGGTCGCGCATCATCATTTCCACCACCAGTCATTCTTTGCACCACCGTCCCACTGGATTCAACAGCGCCAGAGAAAAGCATTACTCCTTATTCTATAGGGGTGTTTCATTGTATGGCCAACACAAAGCGCCTCTATGCTGTACTTGTAACTCGTACTTGACCCTCGTGCAACTCGTGCTCGCGCGATCCTCCGGCTTGTCCACCACGCACCAAGTTTCGTGCTCTTTGGAACACCCTTTTCAGCTTCAGAGTAACAAAAGGTTGAATTACCGAGAGAGGTATACAAGACACTTACAAAAGTCGTAGAAACCCGGGCAGAGGTTCGCTTTCCAATTCTCCAAACACACACACACACACATACTCACACACACACTCACTCACTCACCCCGTCGACGCTGTTCCAGACTCAACTCATAAACAGCTACAAAAAATACCCACCATCAAGTCAGTGAGAAAATTATTACGAAGTAGAGACAAGCAAAATCACAGCCAAAGATAGGGCACAAACGGATGCTAATAGCTTCCCGCATTAGGAATTCCACCCCCCAGTACCTACCACCAAACCAGCACATCAGTCATGACGTCGGCCGAGCTTGAACCGCAAATCGAGCCCAGGGAAATTTCGCATGAGCAGGAAGAAAAGGTGCGAGAGGCTTTTGACAAGCTTAGTCAGGGTAGTCCCGATTACGAGGCGGCGCTAAAGTCCTTGGATGAGCTGCAGAGGATGATCTCGCTTCAGGGCATCAGGCTGTCCGGCACGACGAGCTCGCTGTGGTTGGCATCTATCAATGAGATCGACGCGCATTGCAAAGGGGATTACACTAGCAGCGATTCGAAGGACTTGCTCGGAAACGCCGTTGGAGACCGTGATACGCTGCCGGAAGCTCAGGACGATCGGGAACGGGTCGAAAAGTCGGCCGGGGGTAGCTTGGGGCGGCTGATAAATGATTACGAGTTGCTTAAGAAGCAGGAGAGCGAGAAATTGAACAAGGTGTCTTCTCTCGGGCAGGAAGAGAATAGGATGGAAGAGAACTTGGACACGGTGCCTCCAGGCGAGCAGAAAGAGAACCAGACGGAGGAGAGCTTGCGAGCTGCGGTTGTTCGCAAGAGAGAGCACGAGTAGAACCAGATGGGGCAGACCTTGGAGCAGCCGGCTGTTTGCAAGCAGGCAAAGAAATAGAAGACGAAACACGAGCAGTCTGGAGAAAAGAACACGTAAACATGGATTTTCAGTTACACTCTCCGCTCAGGGAGAGGGCGAAATGTGTCACGTCTGCGAACAACACATACCGCGGTGCGACCAACAGCGCCGCCTCATCATTCACCGTGCTAAAATTAACGAGTGCAACCCACTCCGCAAGTCTTTGTTTTCGTGGAGGGCGGCCCCTTGTGTAATATTCCAGCAGCACGGCGCGCGGCAACATTTCGTGCCCTTGACCATGTGTCACCATCTTGAAGAGTTGGCAACACAGGCGGGAAAGAGGTTGCAAGTGTGAACCAACAAGATGCAAAAAAGGAAAAGAGACAAGGATGGATTTTCTACCACCTTCATCACTCATCCACTCCATCTTTTTTCTCTCGTTGCCAACCGAGGTTCAGAGGACAGCTGCCGCAGAAGCCATCACAGTTGATACATGCAAACCACCATGTGTAAAAGAAGCTGGAAAGTATACAGGTAGGTCAAGACAACATGTCCAGCACCAACAGCAGCAGTAAACGTGAAACTAACAATACTGTCCAGAAAATACCCCCCAGCAAGACCTTCTCTCCGCACACGCATCCTCCAATACGTGATGGGTCCGAACGCATCCCGCGACAACCGCTGGCGATTCGACCTTGAACTAAACCACCGTGCCACGAGCGCCAGAACCGCGATGCGCAACGATCCCAGCTCCGACAGCACGCTGGACTCCCTGCTCAAACTGCACAACCGCATCCACCAGCTCGAAAAGCCGCGCGAGGCGCTGACATACCCATTCATCCACCTGTACTGCGCGCTGCTCCGGGAGCGGGGCTACGAACTGTCCGGCCGGGCCAGCCTCGAGGACCTGCAGGGCGCGCTGGAGAGCTACGGCAGGGCCCGGGCGACGTGCCGCCCGGGCATGTTTTTGTTCGTCGAGGCGGCGGCGAACGAGGGCTACGAGCGGCCGCGAGCGGAGATGCGGGCCAGCAGGAAACGGTGGGGGTGGCGGGTGGTGCGGTATATACGGGTCAGGATTCTAGAGAGCGCAAATATACGATTATATGAGTGATCTTGATGTTGAAAGTGACATGCGGTCCGACCAAAGGGCTGAAGGCAACCTCTGGGACAAAGCATCCGCCTAGAGAATGCCTTCTTAGTATCAATAACACCGGCCCACTGCACAGTTGCAAGACAACATGACCGAGTGGTTAAGGTGCATGACTAGAAATCATGTGGGTTCGCCCGCGTAGGTTCAAATCCTGCTGTTGTCGAGAGACTTTCTTTTTTTAGTCCCCGCCCTTCAGCCCCCAGGCTGACATTACACAACAAAGCAAGCAAAGCGGCCGCTGCCCATTTTCTCACCCCCCCTTGCCCCCTTCTCTTTTCTTTTTTTTCCTGCTTGTCCCCTAGCACAATGTGGAGGACTGAGTGACAGGGTCCAGTGGGGGCCATGTCGATTACGTAGGGAGGGGTAGCTCCCTGATGGACCGTGTTTGATTGATAAACCTTGGTGATGCACCGTTGGTGGTCATTTCCTTTTTGCCATTATGTTGTATTCCCCCCCCAGCATTCCGTTTGCTGCCAAGCTTGAATAGGCACATAGCAAGCTGAAATTCTTTGCCGAAATGGTGTAATGATACGTGCATTTCGGCCTGGATGGGTGTCTCTGATTCAGGCCACCCAACCCCCCGGCTGTGGTTGTACAGCGACCCTGTGATGAGCGAATGATGCGAAAAAAGAACCCCTTTCAAGCTTTCTCTGCGTCCTTTTCTTCCCTCTTGAGATGGCTTTGCTTGCCCTTTTGTTACTCCGTGCAGTATGTCATGTGCTTCCCAACCGAGCTGCTGTCCATATATAACACCTCGCCATCGCCCTTCTGCATCGGCTCATATCGCAAAGCGAAAACAGACACATCATCATCTTCGCATCTTTGCACTCAAAAGTACCTAACAGAACTCTACCCCGCTTCCTACCTACCGATACTCAGTACTCTACGCCCTGTTTTACGCCTCGCGCCTCCCCCACCACCAACCACACCACCACCACCGCACCTCATGATCACCGACCCCGCGCAGCACGGCCACGACTTGGTCTGGCAGGCTCAGCACGAGCTGTGGAAGACCTCGCCAGACTTCAAGCGCGTCCTGGAGCTGGGGATGGAGGCCCTCAAGGACTTCACGCAGCCGCGGGACCGCGCCAACGCCTGCCTGGTCGTCGCCAAGGGCCACGAAGGGCTGCGCCAGTGGGAGTTTGCCTACAACTATTGGAGCTGGTGCTCCTCGCTGTACCCGGAGAGCTGGAACGACGAGCTCAGGGCTCGCATGGACGACTGCAGGCGTCGTCGCGACGAGGTCGAGAGGGCTAGGCGAGGCTCGGCCGGGGGCTACCGTTCTTGACTTTGAAAAGGCCTCGTTTGGGATGTTGACGACATTGATGAGCGGAAGACTTGATGGAAAGCTGTATCTAGCAGATTGAAGTCGCAAATGGGGCTTTATATTCTCAAGGCGGAAAAAAAAACAATTTCACTCCTACTAAGAGCAGATTGTGATGATATGATTTGTTGTTTGACCCTCGTTCCGTTGTTGACATGTCGCCTTCAGGGTCAATTCTGTGATGGATCAGTCGAATCCGGGATCGGTCCATGATCTCGAGCGGCGAAAGTTGTTGAGATGAATTTTTGCGCAGGTACCTAGACATGTTATTTTCGGGGGTGTAAGACGCGGGGAAAGTTTTTCCTGAGGCTACACAGCCAAGGCCCTCGGCTCGGCGCACTTGATAGGCAATACCTGGTGATCAATGAGAGCGCTGTGAAACCTTTGAATTCCGTCTCTTTGTCGCTCTCTGAGGATGCGGGTGACATGAATATAATATTGCAGATATAGACGACGGTTGAGTGAGGTTTTAGAGACGTGAGTTTTTAGGAGATGGAGACGCTGATTATGGTGATTATGGTGGCAGGAATACGATGTGGCGGTGGGGTGGGGGGGAGCTGGCTGACCAAATCTAGATGGTAATAGGGAGGCCGGTCATATCAAGGAGAAAAAGATAAAAAGTTAGGATGAGTTCAAATTGATCCTGTGGGGTAATGATGAAAAACAGAGCTCGAGCCATGGAAAATATGTCGAGCTAGAGGGGAGTGAGAGTAGGAGAGGCATGGAAGGAGGTTAGGAGTGGGTGGCAAGATTTTTTGGTGAGGTCTGGAGACGACTACCTACCGACGGATACTGGACAGCCGAACCCAAAGTGGAAGGCGGAGGAGGCCAGCAGGCGGTGTGGAGCTAAGGCCGGCAGATAGAGGTAGAGATTACATCTAGAAAGTTGCCGTAACAGGCGCGATGAAGAATGCAGCTTGTTAAACTTTGGCAAAGCGAAATGTGCCTAGCCGCAGGAGCAGGGACGGTGCAGATTTGATCAAGACGGGCGCGTGGGAAACTGCGAGTCATAGGTCATAGCGAGGGGGTGGACACAGACTTGATAAGTTGATGGGTGATGAAGGACGGAGGGACAAGGAGGCGGGGAAGTGCAGTGACAGATAGCAGTGCGTTGAGTGGCTGCCGATAAGGATAAGCTGCTAAAAAAAAAGTTGAAGGGACCTCTGACGACGGACGTTGGAAAAGATATTCTTGCAACGTAGCAGAGAGAGAGAGACAGGCAGGGATGAAGAAATGACCCGATAAATAAATAAAATAAAATAAAATAAAATAATCAAGTAAGCAACACAAAACCGAATGTCTATGCCACAGAGTTTTAGTCCCTAATTCGTTTTTGGCAGCCAGTGCAAAGTCACAAGAAGAGCTCCGAGTCATAGGACCCCACCATAGCTTCAGCTAACAAACCCCACCTAGATTCCGAGTACAAATGCAGAGTAACCGGTTTCCCGGCAAAAAGAAAAGTGAGGCGATAAAAGGTACTTGTAATTGTAGACTGCACCTCTAAGAAGGTTAGTTTGTACCTGCGTACCTACCCAAGAATGTACGTGCAACGGAGCGGTGGTGAGGAGAGTTGCCGTCGGCATCCGCTGACTCGTCCACCACCGAGGTGCTGAACGAGAAGAGTGCTCCGGCCACGCCGACAGGTACGGCAAGCACACCGAGTCAGCAGCCAGCCGGATGTGCCTCAGCAGGATTTACCATTACTTGTCTGGGCGGTGTGCTCAATGCTTCGTTCCTTGATTCAATTAAGCCGCTGGGCGTAACTGTTGGCGTTTTCCTGCAGCCGTTTTCTCCCATGTGGTCAAGTGACAAGCTCTTCCGACCCATGCACTGGTGCGGAGAGAGACCCCCGGACCCTGAAGAGCCACTTGGATTAAAAAAAAAAAGAAAAAAAAAAAGAGCGAGAGCGAGACAAGAGAGAGGAAGAGAGAGAGGTTCGGAAAACGCCCAGCTCCCTGGACCTGGTGGTCGTGAGTGGAGACAAGCCACCACTGCCAGGCCTGTGTGGAGGGAGGGGAGGGAGGCGAGCAGCATGAAGCAGGGCTCGAGCTTGGAACATGATGAATAAAGGAATTACGGAACAAGAAAACATCTAAGGGGATGACAAAAAAGGAAACCCAAGCACGACGAGAAAAAGACTCTTCAAAGGCATAAATTGGATTCATGCGCAGCCAACTTGTGGTTATATCAAAGGGGGCCCCCTTTGCGCGCAACTTGAGACGCCACACGCCCCAGAAGCTCGCCCGCAGAGAACACAGCGATCGCCCAGTGAGCTTCGAGAACAGCTTATAGGGCGCACTATAGGTTCTGGGAAGCTGGGGCACTGGCTGGGGGGGCGAGCTAGAGGTGCGAACTTGCAGAACTTTGGCTGCGTTGGTGGGTGTGACAAACCTGAACTTTCTGCTTTGCGCCTAGGTAGGTAGTTAGTTGGGTTGAAGTTGTTCTGGATCATTGATAAAGCTGGACGATGCAAACAAGACGAGCGATGCGGGCGCACTAACCAGAGACCAGCGAAGAATGGCAGAGCCGCGCACAATAGAGATGAACTTTGCGAGGAAATGGCCAATTGATAAATTGTTTACTTGTTTACATTGATGATGGTCAGACTGCAGCCAGAGCGGCGGCTTGTCATGCTGCTGACTCCAGGTCATCATCGTCTGCACCCCCCAGCCAGGCCGTCGCATGGACCCCACCACCGCGCTGGTCTGTACTGTACGTACCTACATTAACTACCTACCTGGGAGAAGGTAGGTAGCTACGAAGGGAAGTAGTTCTTGTCGTCGAGGTACATGGCCGCCAGGCTCGCCAGTGCTCCACAGCCGGGGGTCGTGCGCCTGATGCTCGTTCTTGGAGCTTCTTCTTTCGTCATTAAGAAAGTATCTCTTCGACAGCTGGTACTTGGCCTGGCGAGCTCTACATATGTACCTAGGTATGGGCTACCTCTGGCCTGCCTGCGTGTTATCCAGGACCCGACCCAAGTTGACGAGGTGGTGGTAACTTAGTACCTGCTAGCAGTTTAGTAGTTATTAGTTAGTGGTGGCCAGCTGTCTGCCGCTGCCAGCTGCCAACCAGTGACAAACAGGCCAATTCGGCTTTGCCAGCTCTTCAGCCTCTCTGCTTGCTTTGCTTTGCTTTGCTTTTCTTTGCTTTGCCCTCCTTTCCTTACTTGCTTCTCTATTCTCGTTGAGGATGCAGCTAATTCATCATCCTTCTCTTCGACTCTACCAATTCCCCCTTCAGCCGCCCCAATTCATCGCCTCTCGCCCCGGCTGCCATCAACGCCCTCACCTCCTACCTCAAACACTCAACTTCTCGGACCTGCCGTCCACCTCTTCCCTCTCTTGGTTCCGGGCCCAATCCACCCACACCAAAAACTCTCACATAGCTTCGTCCTCGTCCCTTCCTCTTCCTCTTTCCTCGTCCGCTCGCTTTCTCGTCTCTTGTCCCTCCATCCTCGACTTCTCATCGCCTACCATAACGCTACCGATATTCAGTTTTCGCCTCCCCGAGCTTGCTTGGTTCTCGAATCTCTAGATTGCGTCCGGCCCGGACCAGGCTTTTTTTTACTTCATCTCAGTCGCATCCGCTGCCCATTCGGCCGCTGCCACTACGAGCCAGTGACCGACCAGTGGCCGACCAGTGACCAGCCGGCACCAACTCTACCAACCCCAACTCTGCCGATACCCAAACTCTCTCTCTCTCTCTCTCTCTTCGCCTCGTCCCTCCTCGCTTTTTTATTATTTTATTCAAATCCATACTTGCAGTTCTTCTCTTCAACTATAAATTCTACCGATATCCCCAGCTTTGAACGCATGTGACCTCGGACACCCTTCTTACCGCCGCTGTCTCGTTTCGCTAGTTTGACACACCTGAGCCTCTCTCTATACTCTCGATTGAGCTCTCGCCTGCACCCTCCAAACCATCTGTCTCATTTGCGCACGCACAGCTTGCTCCCATCTGGCCTCGCCCGTAGCTCTTTGGGCTTCTCCCAGATCCAGCAATCCATCATCTACCTTCCCGTCAACATCCCCAAACCCATCACGGCGTCGCACCGAGTTGCGCATGGTGGGGTCAAGATGCCGCCTCGCTCATCTCTAACTTCGTCCTTTTCCGTCACGGATGCCGACAATGAGGTCATCTGCCCTCTAAATAATCAAGATGGCTCCAGCTGCCGTAAAAGATGCGTCGGCGTAAGTCTCCTCCTCCCGCTGCGTCTTTTGCTATCCATTGCTCGCTGCCCACTCCTTCCCAGAGGAGCAACACCCATCGCCGAGACCCTCCACCTTCCCACAATGATGGCTGCTTTGTTGGTCTTGATCAGAACCCTGACCTCCCCCTCCGCAGGAAAAACGCTTTCGCTCCATGCAGGAGCATATCCGTCGAGCTCATCCCGAGCATTATATTCCCAAGCTCCCCGCCACCGAGGAGAGCTTTCTATTAATGGTTCGAACGCCACCTTCCGAGCGCCCTCCCGCCAACCCAAGTTCAGCCCCCTCTGCCCGAGGTGCGTATTCTTCAATCTCCCGCTTCCTTGTCTTTCTTTGTCTTTTTTCTTATTTTTTTTCTTTTTTTTGCTCTTTTCTATATTTTCTTGCAAGAAGAAACAGAAGCAGACAAAATGCAGCAAATGAAACCACAGGCTAACTTGATTGCCAGGCTTCCATCAGCACCAAGATGACTACCGACACAGCTCCTCTGGCCCGGCTACTCCCAGACACTCGGACGAATATCCCAATGGACCTACAAACCCTGTCATCGGAGCTGCCGCCGTCCTCGCGGAGCTTCAGGGTAGCAAATTTAGCCGAGACGACCTGGATGCGGTAAGTACCTGTTAGCTCATAGCCTTGATAAGCACACCAACTGGGCTGCCCCGCGCCACAGC
Organism: Cordyceps tenuipes; assembly: GCA_025583755.1. Classification (NCBI taxonomy): domain Eukaryota; kingdom Fungi; phylum Ascomycota; class Sordariomycetes; order Hypocreales; family Cordycipitaceae; genus Cordyceps; species Cordyceps tenuipes. Next base: position 204,793 of record JANZYN010000030.1, read on the forward strand.
GATACCTCCCTCACTCCCAGCAGGAACAATTCATCATCCACAATCTGCCGTCACATTGCAACCCCTCAACCCCTCTCAATTGCCTAATAGCTGAGCACCGAAGCTAATTTTTTGCTTCCCCTTAGGGCTACCATTCCGACGTGGACGGTCGTCGCAGCCTCAAAAACTCCATCGAGCTCCCACCGTTGCTGCACATCAATCATGATGTCACCAGCGACCCCTTCCACAACCGCCAGCTCCCCTCGATTCTTTCGGGCTCACCACCCGGTCGCTCCTCGACCCTGCCGCCGTTGCAACGCCCCAAAATTAGCCACTCACGCAAGCACTCAATCTCCAGAGCCCACACCAAGGACGGTCTCAAGCGCAAGACCTCCCGCGGTGCTGGCACCGCGGCTGACTGGTTGAGCCGTATTCAAAACGAGGAACCCGTAGTGCCCGACGATGCCCGCAAAGCAGCCTCCGTTGAGCCCTCGCCGCACTTTGGCAGGCGCTGGAACGATCTGGTCGATGCCGCCACCTCTGCCAACGGCGGCGATCTCGAAGACCGCACTCCCATGCCGCAGTCACCCGTCTCCATCCACCGCTCTTCCATGCCGCCCTTTTCCCAGCAAGGCCTACACCAAAACGATTACAAGGCTTCGCCTCTGCAGCAAGCTTTAACACCACCGCTTTATTCAAGTGTTGAGAACGGCGAAAGCTTCCACGCGACTAACATCAGCGCCTCCGACTCATCCCCCAGCTACTCAACCCAAAACATCCAAATCTACTGTGCCGCCTGTCAGAGCATCTCTGCCCTCAGAAGCTCCTACGCCTGCACCGAGTGCATCAGCGGATTTTGCGCTGCCTGTGTTGACATAATCGTTTCTGGCCACGGAGCACGGAGGACGTGCCCCCGCTGCGCCACCATCGGCGGTCGGTTCAAGCCTTTTCAGCTCGACATTCGGTAAACACGTACAGATTACATGCGCCTCATCATCCAACGACACATGCTCCATGACGACACTCATTCTATGACTTAGACTACACACTTCCTTCTTGCTGCCTTTTTTCTACTGGCTTATGTCCTTCTCGGGTTTAGACGTTCTGGGCAACAGGTTGCAAAATCATTCACGGCGCATTCGGAATCACGATACAACGATACACTTTTTTTTTCTTTTCTTTCTGGGCTAGCCCCTGCTCTTGAATTGCGCCTTCCACTGGGTTCACTCGCGGAGCTGTTTATCTTTTCTTCTTGGACACAAGCCCAGCGCTTTGGCCTTTTGATTTCTTGTCTCTTTTCTTCCATGTAGTGACTACACTGTCCTTTTCACCTTTTGACCTCGGCTTTTCTCTTTGTCCATTTTGGCTGTCTCACGATCAGTCATCTGGCTGCTTCGTATATGGGCTCTCTTTTTGGGGGGGGGGGGGGGGTTCTTTGTTTTTGGTCCTGGTTTTCTCGTGTTTGGTTTGGGTATCCGGTATGGCTTTTTCCGTCCTTTTATCCCGGGAGGTTTTTTGAGTATTTTCCCCCGTATACGGTTCCGATCGGTTGTCCTTCTGACGGTTGGCGTTTTCCCTTGAGATTTATTTTTGGGCTCTTGTAAGGATGGGCGCTTTTGGCTTTATAATTGGTAACTTGGTCCTCTGCGTCCTCTGCGTTCTTTTCCCGTTCTAACCACAGGTTTTATGAATGATTGTCGATTACACAATGTTGTACACTGTCACTAGCTTCCAATGAACGAGATTGATCCTTACATTTCGCGATTTTCTTGTGTCGTGAGATGGAGAGAGTAGTTGCCACTTGGAAAGGCAAGCGACCAAGCATTTCTAATTTATTCCAAAAAAATGTAGCTCTGTTTTGCTCAAGTCCCAATAACGCCATTTCTATCCAAGAATTCACCGACCCTCCCTCTTCTTCTGCTCCTGCTGCTGGAGGAGCGCATCCCGCACGGCGGCGCGCGCGTTCCTGCTGCCGCCCAGCTTGGGTCCGCGCAGCACCTCGCCGGCCAGGACGGCCTGGCGATGCACCTGCTGGCGGTGCGTCATGCGCGGCTGGTTGAGCGCGGGCCGGCGACGCTGCCGTCGCGCCGCGACCTCGTCCATGTACTGTCTGCGGAAGTCGGCGGCCAGCGCGTCATCAACGTCCCTGCCGGCGGCGGCGGTAGCGGCGGCGGCGGGTCTGGTGGTGGATGGGACGTCGTAGACGTCGACTGTGCGATTTTTTTATTCTGTTAGCATGGGGTGTGCGTGGTGATTGACAAGAGGCGGGTGGGTGGGACGGACGTTTGTTTTCGTGCAGGAAGGCTTCGACCATGGCGTCGCGCTTCATGTCGTCGCTGCCGCGGCGGTTGCGGCGTCGTCGCGGCGGCTGCGGGGGAGGCGCTGTGGTGCGAGGGTCGGCGGCGGCGGCGGCGGAGGGCTTGCGCTTGGTGCCGCGGGGGTCGACGGGCACGGGCACCTCGACGAGTTTGGGCCAGCTGGTGGTGGACGTGCCGACCTGGACCGTTCCGGGGGCGTGCTGGCGGCGTCGGCCGTCGAGCAGCTTCGTGCTGCTGCTGCTGGTGCTGCTGCCGGTCGCGGGATCAGTGTGGGGGGTGGTGTCGTCGGTCCCGGCGGCGCGCGAGGAGAGTCGCGACTCTACATAGGCCATCCTGAATGATTAGCTCTGTACCCCTCCCTTCGGAGTTGGGGGGTTTTCTGCGCTGCAGGATCAAAGGAGCGGACGTACAGGTGTCTGTCGTCGGCGTCGGCGACGAAGCCCGTCTGGTGGGTGAACCGGTCCGGCAGGCCGTGGGCGACGGCGACGGCGGCGTCGCGAGGGACCAGGCTGGTCTCGTCGGATGCGGTCGCGGCGGGCTCGTCGCGGCCAAAGGCGACGCCGCCGCGGAGACGACGATTCCTGCGCAGCTTCAGGGCGGCCTGCACCGCGGACGCGTCCTCGCTGCTGTCGGTGGCCTCGTCGCCGTCGTCGTCTGGGGGGGTGGCGGCGGGCGGCGTGCGGTGTGTGGTCGGTGCGGGGGGTGCCTCCGGGGATGCATCGCGCTGGCGCAGGGTTTTGGTGCGCTTCTTGGCTTTGAAGCGAATGCTAGGCTCGTCCGGATCCATGGCTGTGTTGGATGGGAAGAGATGGGGCTGTTGGAAGATGAAGAGTTGGATGTGAAAAGGGAGAGTTGACGTTGACAAGACCTGGAGACAAAGGTGGTGCCGTTTTGCGGGTCTGGCTGGCCTGGCCAGTGCGTTCATGCCGTGAGATGGACGAACTCTACTTTGACATGCAAACAGCGCACTACCAGCCAATTTGACAGGGAGTTGAAATCAAGGTACTTTTCAACAATGACGAAAAGAGTTAGAGGCCTTGTGCTCTCATCGCCTTTGAATATGCGCTCATGCCGACACAGGTATACTTTGTCGCCCACGGCGGCACGGTGCAGGGTATGTACCGGCCACCCAACGTCCCCGCAGTCACTGACTGAATGTATCCTTGCATAGGAGTTGGTTTCCGGTAGGTTGCGAGGCAAATTATCTTGGCTATTCAATTGCATCGCCTTTCTTAACGATGACTAGGTACTTTACGCGAAAGCGAGCGCGGGAATATGGCCTCACGGGCTGGTGCCGCAACACCTCTGACAACAAGGTAAGATCAGTTCCACAGGTGTTTGCGTATCACACATTCTGAGGAGAGACAATGTTTAGGTCGAAGGTGAAGCGCAAGGAGAAGAAGCTTCTATTGAAAAGTTGATCAAGGACATCGACAAAGGTCCCAGCGGTGCCACCGTCGTCAAGCTCACTCACGAAAACCGTGATGTCATGGCCGACGAGGCAGAGTTTACTATTCGACATTGATAATACCAACCCCCGGTGTAGACGCAAGACCAATTATAGAATACAAATATCGGATTTCATATTACAAGACCGAATTCTAGAAACGCCAAAACGCTAAATGCTCATAAACACATCATCCATCTCCCTCTAACCGTCAACGACTCAGAAGCCTCGTCCCCTTCGCTTCGCCACCGGCTTCTTGACCGCGCCCTGCGTCACAAACTTCTTCCCATCCCCCGGCCCGGCCTTCTTCTTCGCCGCCACCGCCCGCTCCGCCTCCTCCTCGCGCCTGCGCTCCTCACGCCGCTTATCCTCCGCCATTTGCGTCTCAATCTCGACCCTGCGGTTAAACTCCGTCTCCGTGACGCGCTTGTCCCGCGCCGAGTAGCCCTTCTCGCGCACCGAGTAGAAGACGCCGCCCATGTCCGCCAGCCAGTGCGGCTCGACGGCCGTCACCGTCGACACGTACACCTTGGACGTGAGCACCAGCTCATGGTAGACGACGTAGTCGGGCGGGTGGCCCGCGTACAGCGCCGACGTCGGGTGCAGCTGTACCGGCAGGTTGGTCCGCAGGTTCACGTACTCGCCCGAGCCCTTGTACCGCGCCGCCTGGTGGTAGTACCCGGCGCACACGCACCGCCGGATCACGTCCCAGTCCATCCCGCAGCTCGCCAGCGCCACCTTTTGCATCCGCGCAATGTCCAGCAGCTGCTCGCGGATCTCCTTGGCGCGCCGTAGCGACTTGGAGTGCAGGAAGTGCCGCACGCACCACCCGTCCGAGAACCCGTTGGCCTTCCACGCCTGGTACACCTGCAGGTACGTCAGGTGGTCCGACTCGTGCACCCAAAACTTCTCCCGCTGCGTGTCCGCCTCGTCCTGCCGCTCCTTGGGCCGGTAGAAGACGCTCGGCACCGACAGCATCGACACGATGGTGATCATCTCCTCGCTGCAGCCCTGCTCCGCCGCCACGATCAGCAGCTTCGCCAGCGACGGGTCCATCGGGTACGCGCTCATCTTGCGGCCCATCGGCGTCAGCTCTCCCAGGTTGTCGAGCGCACCGAGCGCCCACAGGTCGAACATGGATGTCGTCATGGTGTCCTGCGGCGGCGGGTCCATGAAGTCGAACTCGAGCAGGTCCTTGACCCCCAGCGACTTGAGCATCAGCACCGTGTTGGACAGGTTGGTCCGCTGGATCTCGGGGATCGTCTGCAGGTACAGCTCCTCCTTGAACGCCTTTTCTGTGAAGAGCCGGAACGCCTTGCCAGGCCCCGTGCGGCCCGCGCGACCGGACCGCTGTGACGCGTTGGCCTGCGAGATGGGCGTGATCTGCAGCGTGTCCATGCCCATCTTGGGGTTGTACACCTTCATCTTGCTGTATCCTGCGTCCACCACGTACTTGATGCCGTCAACCGTCAGACTCGTCTCCGCAATGTTGGTCGCCACCACGCACTTGCGCACTCCCGGTTCCGCCCGGTCGAAAATCTTGGACTGCAGATCAGCGGGCATCTGACTGTAGATGGGCAGGATGCTGAGCTTCGGCGGGTCGTTGAGGGCGTCCAGTCGCTTCTGGATCAGCTCGCAGGTGATTTCAATGTCTTCCTGACCGGTCATGAAGACGAGAATGTCACCGGGGTCCATCGAAACGTGGATGGCCAGAACTTGCTGCACTGCTTGGTCGACATAGTCTTCGACGGGTGAGCGGTGGAACATGACATCGACGGGGAATGTACGTCCAGGGATGGTGAATTCAGGGGCGCTGCCGAAGAAATCCGAGAAGCGCTTGGCGTTCATGGTAGCGGACGTGACAATCAGCTTCAAGTCGCGCCGGCGCGCTAGAATCTTCTTGAATAGACCAAAGAGAATGTCAGTATTCAGAGCACGCTCGTGTGCTTCATCCATGATGATGCACGAGTACCGGTCCAGATCCGGCTCGGTCAGAGAGTGCTGAAGCAGAATACCCTCCGTCATGTACTTGATCTCGGTGTCCTTGCTGGTGACGTCCTCGAAACGGATCGAGTAGCCGACCGTAGTTCCCAGTTCTACTTCCATTTCCTCAGCCACACGCTTCGCTACACTCATCGCCGCAACACGACGCGGCTGCGTGCACGCAATCATGCCCGTTTTCGCGTAGCCGTCCTCGTACAGGAACTGCGTTAGCTGCGTCGTCTTTCCCGAACCCGTTTCACCAATCACAATCGTGACCTGATTCTCGCGAATCACACGCAGCAACTCCTCCCGCACCGCAAACGCGGGCAAGTACTCGCGCTGCTCCCGCAGCGTCTTGCTGCGACTAAAGTCGCTCGCACCCTCTGCCTTCTTCTTCATGTGCGTGCTAAACTTGTTATTGCCCTTTCGGTCCGCCGCTCCGTCCGCATCCGCCTCCACCGGCGCCGGCAGCGCGCTGTCCCCGTCATCATCACCCTCCTTCGCACCCATGATGTTCCCCAGCGCCGTGCCCGCCAGGCTCGTCGCCTGGCGCGCCTGCTTCTGCCGCTCGCGCTGCTGCCGCGCCTCCTTGACCGCCCTGCTGCCCTTGCGGCTGAACACGGCCATGTCGCTCTGGTGGTCGCGCACCGCCGGCACCGGGTCCAGCTGCCGCGTGAAGATGGTGCGTCCGTCCAGGAACGGCGGCCGCAGCTCGTGCACCAGCAGGTGCACCCGCGTCGCCTCCTCCTGGTCGTCAAAGTCCGCCGCCATGTCGCGCCGCTGCTGCGCCACCCCCGACACCAGCATCCGGTTCGTCTCCCACGCGTCGTTCTCCCTGCGCCGCTGCTCCTGCCGCGCGTCGTACCGGCTCGCCATCTTCTCCGCCTGCGCCGACTCCAGCTGCAGCGCCTCCGTGGCGGACGTCTCGTACGACGCGAACGGGTTGTGCGTCTCGTCGCCAAAGGCATGCCCGCCAAACTCGTCCTGCATGTACCAGTCCCGGTCTAGCGCTTTCCAGTCCTCGTCGGCTGGTTGCTGCTCGTCGTCCTGCTGGCGCTTCGAGGTTGGCGCATGGCGAGACTCGCCGCGTTGCGAGGGGCCGCGGGAGTCGTTGCGGTATCGATTGTTGGAGTGGACGCCATCGAGGCGGCGTCTCTTGGGATTGTACCCATCGTATTCTCGCTCTTCTCCCATGGCGAAATGGCGATCGCTCCCCTGTATGGTTGTCGATGAGGACTCCAAGATTTCCGATTTGCTTGTCGCGGCGTGATGATCCCGACCCACCAAGTTTTTGCCGCGTGCGTTATCGATAAGCCAAGTCGCGGCCCCACTGAAAGTTTTTGGAGTTTGGTGAGAAATGCCCCACGTCAAGATTAAAATCTTGGGCTTCAAACTGCGAAAACCATTTTCCTCCCAGATACCCAATCAGACAACATGTCGATTATCACAGCTGCTCAGTGGGTCCCGAGGGGATTCGCTGCGCCGTTTCCTCAAAAATACACACTCGACGAGGCCGAATACGAGAGGATAGCGGAGCTTGCCAAGCTCCAGCTTGACGACGCCGAAGAAGACCTCAAGGAAGCGCAAGAGAAGGAGGGCGACGATGATCACATGGCCGACGAGGCGCCGCCGAAGGGCGGGAAGAAGAGTTCAAAGTCCGAGACCAGGTGTGTATCATGAAGTACCTCTCGGTGAGGGGTTCGTGCTAATTATACAGCTATAACGACGACGAGGACCTGAAGAAATACGACCTTGACAACTACGACGACGACGAAGACCAAAAGGTAACTGAGGATGTTCAGGGTCTCAGCATGTTTGGCAACATGAAGTCGCTTGCCTACTACGATGACAACAAGGACGACCCTTATATCACGCTCCAGGACGCAGACGACGAGGAGGCGGAAGACGTCCAGATCCTCGCCACGGACAACCTGATTCTCTCCGCCAAGGTCGAAGACGAGATGGCGCACCTGGAAGTCTACGTGTACGAGGACGCGAGCGACAACCTCTACGTCCACCACGACATCATGCTGCCCGCCATCCCGCTCGCCGTCGAGTGGATCGACATGCCTGTCAGCAACAACGGATCCTCTGCCGCCGGCACCGACGCCCGCGGCAACTTCGTCGCCGTCGCCACCATGGACCCGGACATTGAGATCTGGGACCTCGACACCATCGACTGCATGTACCCCAACGCGATCCTCGGCCCCGGCGCCGCCAGCACCGCCAACCCCAGCGTCGTCAAGCCCAAGAAGAAAAAGTCCAAGTCGACCAAGACCAACAGCAGCTACCACGTCGACGCCGTCCTCGCGCTCGCCGCCAACCGCAAGCACCGCAACTTGCTCGCCTCCGCCTCGGCCGACACGACGGTCAAGCTCTGGGACCTGCACACCGCCACGTGCGCCGCCTCGTACGCCCACCACACCGACAAGGTCTGCTCGCTCGCCTGGCACGCCGCCGAGCCCACCGTGCTGCTCACCGGCAGCTACGACCGCACCGTCGTCGCCGCCGACATGCGCGCGCCCGCCGCTACCGCGCCGCCGCGCTGGGGCGTCGAGTCCGACGTCGAGTGCGTCCGCTGGAACCCGCACGACACCCACTACTTCTTCGTCACCACCGAGGGCGGCGCCGTGCACTACTACGACGCCCGCGCCGTGCCTGCTACGCCTGCCGCCAGCAAGTCCGTGTGGACCCTGCAGGCCCACGACGAGTCCGTCTCCGCGTTCGACGTCAACCCGGTCATCCCGGGCTTCATCGCCACCGGCTCCACCGACCGCACCGTCAAGCTGTGGAACGTGCAGGACGGCGGCGCCGGCCCGGCAATGGTCGTCTCGCGCAACCTCGACGTCGGCAAGGTCTTTGCCGCCACGTTTGCGCCGGACCCAGAGGTCGGCTTCCGGCTGGCGGTGGCCGGCAGCGCGGGCAGCATGCACGTCTGGGACACGAGCACCAACCCGTCCGTCCGCAAGGCGTTCGCGGGGCGCGTGCCGGAGCAAAAGGGCGACGTGGAGGACCGTCTGGTAGGTGTCGATGACGACGAGAGTAGCTCCAGCGACGAGGAGGAGGAGGGTGGCGCCGGAGCCGAGGACGAGGACGAGGACGAAGATGAGGATGAGGAGGAGGATGATGATGAGGATATGCAAGAAGCTTAATGTCGTGACATCTATCATATGAAATTTCCTTTTTGGGTCGTAGGGGTGTTTGGAACATGAAAAAAAAAAGTGACTTGGCATTCTGAATAGACAAGATTTTAATCGCCCATGGCGCAGCTCGAGAGTGAAATGTCCATGACCTCGCGATGCCCCGGCCTACCAGTCAAGATGTCACCCACTGTTAGAAACGTAACCTCCGGCAGCCCTGCCACCGTCCTGTCAATGTGCAGCCTCGCCACGCGGTGCAGGCTGCAAATGAACCTGCCCGGCACGCACCCGTTGCCCGGCTCGCAGCCGCCCTTCGCGGGCGGCGCCGCCTCCCACGCGCTCTCCTCCACCAGCATCACCCGGTCGACAATCAGCGGCGGGCCGGCCACCTCCCCGGCGCCGGCAGACATCCTGCGACCGAGAGCGGCGACAAGCGGGCTGCGCATCACCGCCGCCGCCCGGCGCCGCAGACCGGGCGCGCGGCACTTGAGCGCCGCGAAGTTGCAGCTCGCGTAGATGGACGGTGTCGAGAGCACCCCGCCCGTGGCCGCCGCCGCCGCCGTAGAGGCCGCCGCCGCCGCCGGCATCGCCGCCTCGAGACCGGCCACGGCGGCGGCAAAGTCGCGCGCAAACGGGTCCCAGCACATCTCGCCGCGGCCCCCGACGGGCACGCGCAGGAGGATGCGCACCAGGGCGCGTCGGGTATCCAGCGCGGCGACGTCTACCTCGGCGCGGCGACGGCCCCCGCGCCGCCCCCGCATCACGTAGGCGTCGTAGCGTGCCTCCCAGGAGGAGAAGAGCGGCACGAAAGGCTGGCGCGCCGCGTGCGCGGCGGCCGCGTCGGCGGCGGTGGGCATGGGAGGCAGCGTGTCGAGCACGTCGTGCACGCTGTTCCACATCATGTCCAGCTCGAGACAGGCGCGCAACGTCGAGGTCAGCGGGCGCTGCTGCAGGGCCGCGAGGGCGTCGAGCCAGCGGCCCGGAGGGCGGGTGGCGGCCTGCTCGGGGGAGGCCTCGAGGTGGAACTCCTCGGCGACGCGCTCGGCCTTGACGTAGACGTAGAGGATCTGCGCGGCGGTGGCGGCGACGGACGGCACGTCCAGGCAGTCCCAAAAGGTCCACTGGCGGACGAGGCGCCGGCTGGCAGCGACGATGCTCGTGAAGACGGCGCGCTCGCCGACGCTGACGGCGTAGCTCGCGAGTATCCCGCTGGCCAGGAGCACGGCCGTCTGGTCTCGCGGCGACGGTCGTTGCGGCGGATCACCGTCGGCAGCCCCCGACGTCGTCGTGAGCCGGAGAATGTGCCGGACCGCGGCCGAGTATTGCCGGGTGCTCTCGCGCTCGACGACGGCGACGGTGCCGAGGTTGAGCGCGGCGGAGGGGTCGCGGGCCCAGGTGGCGCCAGCGAGGGCGTTGGTGGCGTGCCAGACGGCGGGGGCGGCGCGGCCGAGCTGCGGGACATCGCGGGACCAAAAGCACGAGTTGAACTCGTCGACGGAGACGGGGCCAATCTCGGCGATGTAGTAGCGTGAAAGGGCGAGCTCGGCGGCCGAGGCCGGCGCCACGGGGGTCGGCTGAAGCTGGGCGGCAGCGCTGCTGAGCGGCGGCGGGGGTAGGTGGTAGCCTCCGCAGGGACGCCACGCGCGGATGCATCGCTGGCAGGCGGGCCGGCCTTCATCGCATTTAATCCGGCGGAGGCTGCGGAAGGCAAAGGAGGGGTTGTTAATACCCGGGAATAACAGACGGAGGGAGGGAGGGTATTAGGGGAGGCAGTCAGCGTACCGACATGTGAGACAGCCGGTCCTCGTTCGGGGGGCAAACCGCTTCCGTCGCGGCTGTGTTTGGCCGTCTGTGGGCGAGGAAGTGTCACCAGTCATGCCGGTCCCGGGTGCTCTGATGGCGCAGGTGACAGATGACTCTATCATCTTGAGCGTCTCCAGAGACTTGATATTACTTGCGAAGTGCTAGATGGTGAAGGCAAAGGGACCAGCGATGCGGCGACAACCCGACCGGTCAGGGGCATTAGCGGCGAAGGAAGGTCACCGACGAGCGACGTCAGTAATTATGGATGGTGGTGTGCCACGGGCGAGGATGAGTCAATTGTCTCGGTGTTGGCGAATTGGTTGAGCCAGTAGTTGCAGCGGTAGACGAGGCGGGTAGACGAGGCGGGTAAGCGTGATGCAATTTAGATCGAAGGATCATCGGCTATCTGAGCGGTGGTTGGTTCGAGGGACGGTAGAAACGTGAAGACGGTTAAAAATCAGGCTGTCGTAGCAGATCCCCGCAGAGGTGCAGTGCAGCTTCACAAGAAATTGAAAGAAGCTGAAGGACTGAGGGCAGTCAGTTATGAGTCTTGGCAGGTGGAACAAGGTAAGCAAGCTGACCCTGTCCGTCAAACTCTACTGGCTCGTTGGCTGGCCGAGAATCGTAGAACCACCTGTTGTGGGCATTATTTCGCATCATGAGTCTGCAAATGGCCAAAGACGAAGATGAGGAAACGAAACTATTCACCGCCTGCATAAATACGGCCTGCATAACTTCGCATATCGCCGGCTCAGATGTGCAAACTGGTCTGTGCTCCTTACAGCCGGCGCTGTTGCTTTTATATCCGATCCCGGTCGGTCTGTTCTATCCCGCGATACCCAAGTTTTTGGCTTGGTAACAGAGGAGGAAAAAAAGAGAATATGTGATGAAATGGAACGAGTCTTTTCAGTGTCGTTTTACCATTTTTTTGTTCAAAAAAGGCGAACTGTTGACTGTTCAATGCAGATGCGTCCGAGTCGTCCAGCAGCACCACTACTGTCCTGACTGGTTTTCAAAGGAATAGAAACACTAAGCAAGATAAACGGCAATTTCCGTTTCTAGCTGTTAAAGTAATATGAAAAGGGAACTACTACTCTAGATTGTTAATCTGGATGGACGACACTTGTACAGCTGCTCTACACGGTGCCGTATTTGGCCCGCTATACCTAATACTTGTCATGATATCGGTGCCTGCATCAGTAGCGGCTATTGAGGGCTTGTTGGAGGCGGCAGTTGTGGTGCTCATATTTGACAGACTTGTTCTTCTTGGTTTCATAGCTTCCATCAACATTGACTGAGCGGCTGGCCAGCCTTAAATCAAACATCTGATACCGCCACTTGGATCCTTGGATCCTTTACAACTCCTCCTTGAGTTGGACGCCAGTAACGGTCCCACTTCACAGGGGTGCTAGATGTACGTTAGGCTTCCCTCGACGAGTGCTAGAAGCCCGGAGATGCAGATTTCTTTTCTTAACGAAAAGAAAACAGGAGAACGAAAAAAAAGTCGACTGGAAATGCACACAAAATGCAGACATGTTAATTCAGGGGGCCTGGTCCAGTTTCAAGGTGACGGCATAGTCCACGGCCCTGACAGCCCTGCCCTAGCGACGGATGAGACGCCGCGGCGGGGACGGGCAAGGGTCGGCCCCCCGGGTTGAAACGAGATGCGACGGACAGGTGAAATCGAGAGCTGTCTTGGAGTGAGATGATTGAGGCTGGGAAAGTGCGCAGGGCAAGAAAAAAAAGAAGAAAAAGAAGGGATCCGAAACAGGCAAGGCGGAATGACTTTCTAATGCGGCTCGGTTGGCCGAGACAGGACGATGGCGCCGCGGTTGGCTGGTTGGTCAATACGTAAACTGCAATTTCCACTTGGGTTCATGCAGAGCAAAAATAGCATCAATGACCAATGCCGTCGCTGCCAGTCAGGAACCAGAAGCCTCGTGGCAACGGCGCATAGTGCTATTCCAATGAAGCGGGCGGGCTTGCTCCAACTTATTATAACGGTTGGTACGGAGTACATTACTTGTCAAACTGATAGTTACCGTGTACGAGGAAACAATCTAAGTGAAGCAATTTCGTCACTGTTTTAGGCGCCGCGAGTAGATGAAAAAGGACCTTGTTTAGTCAGACCCTCGATATCTCCATGCCTATCAATGCAATTCTTGATCCACGTTGTCGCACTCGCTCGTCTGCATCCTCGTTCGTGCGACAAGTCAATGCCAAGACTGCTCACAATAACGGACCTGTTTGGCTGTTTGGCGCATGACGTTTGGGAGCGGGATGAGGCAGTGCAACAAAGGCATAAGACGATAGCATACATAGGTTCACGGCAAGGCTAAGGCATTAATAAACACGAGAGCGAGGCGATATGGTTCATGACAAGAGCATGCCGTTTGCAGATAGGCTATGCTACGGAAAGGATGTCGTGGCCAAGGGTCTCGACAGTATTAATGCGGGCAATATTGGCAAGTACTATCGATATAGGCGCTGGAGATGGCCAATATTCTGCCATCAAGACGAAATGGGTGTGGAGTAGTACATTGGAAGGGTTTGCTATATCTCAGAAAGCAGGGATGTCGCACACCACAAATACCATCACTATTGGCAATATTTTTTAAGTCCCCTTGAATCGATTCACCTGTTCTCGGCAGCACATCAACACCCGTTCTTTAAATGGAATGGTTCCCGCCAGCCACGTTGGGAGTCTACCGTGCTTCCAAAAGTCTCGCTGGGCTGAAGCCCGACTGCAACGAATCGGTGAACGGTCTCGGACTCATTCGCATGTGCGTCGCGTCTGCATGGGTTTGGCTGTATCTTTGCGCAAGGTGAGGAGGACCTGCAGCATACCGACGCGATTCAAATCTGGAGGTCAACTAGGGGCAAACAAGAAACCAGGGCGATTCGAGGGACGAGCGCCGGACAAGAGGAACAAGCAAGGGCGAGATAATGTTTTGGCAGCAGCATCGAGATGAAAGGCAGGTAGGTACCTTGCCCCCGCCCGGTCAAGGCGCCGGTCAAGGCGGTCCTCGATTCCGAGGGGAAGGACACCCAATAAAGCCGGGTTCTGGCCTGGTGGTGGCGACGAGATCGTCAGAAGAGGGGTCGAGGGGGTCCAAGTACTGCGGAAGGGGCGTTTGTATGGGCAAGGTACAAGCCCGCCCTATTCGGACTAGGTCGGTGCCTGAAACCCGGGATTGGACAGGGGGTTGTTTTGGGCTTACGTGCATGTCGGCCTTGGCCAGGCCATCATTGGACGACGGCAATGGAAAAGCCACAAGTTGACGAGTTCATCGCAGCCATTCAGAGGGTCAGCAGCAGGAGCAGCAGTAGGTCGCTGCAGCCAAAAAGGGGTGAGTGAGGGGGGGGGGGGGGGGGGGGGGGGGGAAAGGGGGGCAACGGAGACGGGTTGGCAA